>CM035227.1:15659726-15900818 GCA_020226215.1 Sindora glabra
AATAAAAAAAATACTTAAAAGATGTTAAGCTAATGAAGTATTTAATGAGTGTGAAACTAATAAGGTATAAATGCATAGTTGTACCAAAAAAATAAGGAAATTGAAGTTGTAAAGAAAAAGTATGATTTGTAATATAAGAATTTTTACAAAAATTATTATTGACTATGAGATATATTTACTTTTGTATAGTTGATATATTTTTTTAACAATATATTAAAACTTAATATGTGTTTGGTGGATTTAATAATATTTATTTCACATGTAATGATTAAGAATATTATTATAATTTTGGAAGAATTTCAAATGCCTAAAGTATGTAATTTAAATATTTAAGAAATACATTCAATTCAATTACAAAGATCTTTGTATCAATTCATAACAAATATGCATTTCAGTGAATATTTGTTACATATATATATATATATGCACCAAATATAATCCCTTTTTCATAACAAATATATATATAATCCCATATGTTGTTATCTGAATGTAAATTGCTACATATGTTGATAGTTTGAAAATTATTGAAACTTATGACAAGTTTCCAAATGTGACAAAGTGTTTGAAATGAAAATTTTTTAAAAATTATATTTTATCTTAGCCTCTACATCAAGCATTTAAATGATAGAATATTTGTTCATCAATAAAATGGAAAGATCCTTTTATACAGATAAATTATATCTGCTGAGTATCCCAGTGATTGTTAAATTACTTGATACTAATATGGATCCACTTTGAATTCTAAAAGAGTAATAAAACATTTCATGGTCTCGAAATATTATATCTCAGTGTAATTAATGCACTTATGTATCTTGCTAATTACACATATTTTGATATAATTTTTTAAAAATTTTCTTAGTAAAATATAATTTTTTTCCAACTTGAAGATATTGGAATAAAATAAAACATATATTTTTTATATTATTGTTGAACAATTAATATGAAATTATATTATTTGTATGAATTTTGAGTCATAATTATTTAGTTGTGTAGATACATCATGTTTAATCCATACAAAGTTTGATTTTATATTACTATTTATTTATATATAATGATGTATTTGTATAACGCTTCTTGATATATGTTATGAATTTTAAGAAAGAAATTCTAACAAAATCTATATGAATATAATGTTATGTGCAAAAATTTAATTGAAAGGATAATACATTAAAGAATATAGCTCTTTCTTATACTTATTAATCATGACAATAAGTTTGTCCAAATGGCTTTTGGTTGAATTGCTAGCAAAATATTGTTTTAGATCTTTAATGATATTTTTAATAGGAACAGTTAAGTTCATATTATACTTTTTTACTTTGATCATGATTTCATCCCATTGGGTTTTCCTATGAATATAATGCTATGTGCAAAAGTTCAATTGAAAGAATAATAAATCAAAGAAGATAGCTCTTTCTTATACTTATTGATCATAACAACAAGCTTGTCCAAATGATTTTTGGTTGAATTGCTAGCAAAATATTGAATTAGATCTTCAATGATATTTTTATTAGGAGCAGTTAATTTCAAATATTGAATTAGATCTTCAATGATATTTTTAAAAGGAGCAGTTAATTTCATACTATATTTTTTTTCTTTTAATAAGAGCAATTAATTTCATACTATATTTTTTTTTCTTTAACTATGGTTTTATCCTATTAGGTTTTCCTAGCAAGATTTTCAATAAGGTATATTATTCGTTAAAAGAATAATGTACTCTTTTTCCTTTATTAAAATTTTTTTCCTATTAGGTTTTTTCAAGTGAAGGTTTCAATAAGGCATATTCTTTATGAAATGAACATTTAAGGGAAATGTTATAAATATTTATTTATATGGATATTCATAAAATATATTTAATTTATTTATTAATTATTGTAATTAAAATTTACTTAATATCTAATTATAGCCAGTAATAGATATTTATAAATAGATGATAATTATTAATTAGAGATAATTACTATTATCAATTATGATAGTTACCACTCGATGCTTAGGGAATCTATAAATACTAAAAATTGTAAAAAAGTTAGGCATATTCCTAAATAAGAGAATTTCCTCATCTTTTTATATTATTCTATTTTTATCTACTTTTATTTTCATAGTAGTTTTAACTTATAACTATGTTTTAGGGAAAAATATTTTGAACATGCCAAAGGCATCACTTAGTGTGGACTAACATAATTCCACTTGAATCGTGATTGAAGTAGGAAGTTATCACTGACGAATAATCATCCATATACCTCATCAAATGCATAATAACATGCTTAATTCATTATATTGCATGCAAAATATAAAAGGGCTTTAAGACTAAATCTTGAATTAAAATCATGCAAGTAATGTAGTTATTTAATCCAACTATTTCATTACTTACCATTATATTATGAGAATTTTTAAAATGGGTCCACTTTTAACTAGTTCAAGAAAGCACTTAGGTACCTAAGCAGAAAATTATTCCAAAAAACAAAAGAGATAATGTGAGCTTACGTAAATCTCAGTGAGTAATAATTCTGATAAAATAATAATATACAAATTAATTTTGAAATATTAAGAATTTATTACTTATACTTTAAAGGAAATTAAACTAACATCTCTTCCATAAGAGGAGAGGGAATTTCCCTACATCAATAAGAAAAAATAAGTCAATATTACAGATGATGAACTCATGAACCTTACTTATTTGTCTTTCAAAAAATGTCAATGGCAAATTAACATATATATATATGAAGAAGATCTTTCATGATCAAATATTGAAATAAGGGTACTATCTCAAGGTGCAAACTATTTCATTCATAATTATTTATCAAATATAAGGGGACTTAAATAATTAGTCAAATTATTAAAATAAAATAATTAAATAAATCTCTTTATGACTCCTTTCAGTCTTATCCCTCCAAGATTAACTTTATCCTTTCATAAACGACCATGTAGGTCTGGTACATAAAGCCATAATGTGAATATCATTGCCCCCAATATTATTAAATCCTATTCATAACACAATTTAGCAAGTTATAAACAAGTGCATTAACTAACACTTCAATCTCATTACCATAATAATAAACAAAAATTACATTTTACTCATTTAAGATTTAACTTTTGTTTACTTTGTTCACATATGATTTTAAAAGTTATAACACTTTGCCCACTTGAGTTGTTTTCCATCAAAAAAATTAATAGAGATCAAAACTATATTATTTTAAGTATCATTTTTTCCATGATGGCATAGAAGCAAAAGTTTGTAAATGCGATCATTTTAGGAAATTTTCTACAAAATGCTTTTTCTATCATATAGAAGTAATTTTTCAAATTGCCTTTAATTTTATCTCATTGCAAAAAGTATTAGAATAAGTAATCTTATAAAGCATAATAGGATCAACTACAGGTTAGCGTGTAGATGAGTATGCTAATGTATATGTCCATTTTTTATACTAAAAATCTAATAGTACAATATGAGCTACAAATAAAATCCCCTAATGTGGACTTGCTATTAAATATATACTTGCCTTGGTTATTATAAAAGGTTGCAAGTAAAACATTACCATAATAATTATTGTCATTTTTATTTTCCTTTAAGTCCTTTTTCTTTTCTTTTACACTTCTTGAAAATAAAATGGATAAGAAAGTTGTCATAACATTTCTATCATTATAGCATCCAAGCTATATAAGAGAGTTAATTTTTATGATGTACATTTGGAAGCAAGCCTATAACTTATTACATTAGGTAGGATTGAGAGAAAGAGAGAAAAACCTGTGTATATACTAATTCATTTTAATAATTCCATGCAAAAAGAAGAAATTTGCAATCCCAATGCAATATATTTGATAAGTAAATCCACCATAGGTGACTTTGACATTTAGATTGTATTCACCTTATATCACCTCATTAAATAGGGGATACTTTAATCCTAAATAAGTTTCCATGCCTTAAAATAAAAATGATGTTCCTTCTATACCGCTATAATACATTAAGAAATTTAGTAAACTATTTTACATGTTTTTTGAGGAGAGGTCTACTAATTTGAGGAAGTTATCACTATTTTTTGATGCCATTTATCAATACTATAACTCCCTAAAAAGAATGATTATCTAGATACCACTACTTTCTTTTCAAAATGACTCTTTCCTTTAACTAAACATAAGGCATAGTCTAAGAAAATACATAATTAAACATCTAAAGTTCTTATTATACTTTATAAGATTGCTCATTTTAATGCTTTCTATATTGAAATGAGATTAAGGTTTCAATTTAGGTAATTGACTTTTATGTAATGGAAGAAATGTTTTATAGAATGTATAAAATGAACAAGTTTATTGCCTTTTACTTCTCTAATGTTATGGAGAAGATGATACTCCAAATGATGTAGTTTTGATCTCCGTTACTTTTTTAGATGGAAAATAACTTAAGTGGATAAAATGCTCATGATTGAAATCATAAGTAGTTAACTTGCAATTTTTTAAATCATAAGTGGGTAAAGTGAAAAAAGATAGAACCTTAAATGGATGAAGTTTAATTTTTCTTAATAATAATAACATCCATATATAGGAATGGATGCCTTAATCAACATATCAATCCAAATGTAAATTGAATTCCACATAATATATATGTATACATGTACAAGGGAAATCATAACTTGACTTTAAGTCATAATGTCATTGTTGCACATCATCATAATTACCTAACACATCTTTATTTTTTAGCAACTATGATTTAACATATTGTTAATTTGTTATAACATACATAAGTTCATAGGTTATACCAAATTTCCAATGTCTTAAATATTCACATTTTATTCAAGCAAATTCTTAAAAACATTTATAAGCTTTACTATTGAACTTTAAACCAAGTGACATTTTGATGAACAACTCTTAGAATCAACTTTGTAATTCGTTCCCTAGTTTATTACATTAACTTGAATTTCAATTTTATTTAAGGGAAAATAATTACCTAATCAGTTACTCAAGTCCATGACTTAATTTTGCTTGGGCATAATCAATTAACTTAGCCCAAATTTCAATTTTGTTTAAGTATAATTGATTATCTAATCGATTACCTAAATCCATAGTTTGATTCTGCTTAAACAGAATCAATTATATAATCGATTATAGTAGTTCTTCTTGAAGGTTAACATGAAATCTCATAAAACACTCATTAATTCATGATAAACACATCATAACAATAAAATCCATTATAAAAATTCTAATTTCAAAGTCCACAACATAAAATCATTTAAAATTCCATAAAATTCTATATTTTCTAAAATGTAAAAAACTTGGTGAATTTAAGTAAGATTTCAAATATAATGTTACTAATTGAGGGCCAGATTGATGGAAAAATTATGCTAAAAGGAAAAAAAATAATATTAAGGCATAAACATTTTAAGCTTAAATCAGGGATGGCGCGAGACAAAGTGAGGGCAGATCTACCTTAAATTATCTAGCCTTACCTACCCTAAACTTGCTCCCAGTCCACAAGATAGGGTAAATTAGGGCAACATTTTCACAATTTGTAAGGCATTGATACCTCGCAAGAAAATTCATAGGAAAAAGAAAGATTTGATAAAAATATTAAATTTTACATATTTAAAATTCAAATAGAAATAATATATAATATTTAATATAATATCACCATATAAGTTTAGAAATACATATAATTTAGTCAATAATCTTAAATTATAAAGAAAAAAATGGAGATACATAATGTACAAATTAAGAGAAACTAAATTTTTATTTTTTATTTTTCATATAATAGTTAAATTAAAAATTAAAAATAAAATTATTACAAAGTATCTTAGATAGTTAAATTATTAAAAAGCCTACATATATAATATATACATATATTATTTATATAGGTGAATTTTTAATTTTACATATATGGAGTTTTGCAAGACAAATTCCATTACTATTGCCTTGTGTTCCAAATTTGCTCTGAAGCAAAAACTTACCTTGCATCTTGCTCTTTAGAGCAAATTTTTTTACCATATCTACGCTTTGTTAGGATAAAATCCATAAGGTAAATATTTGTCCCGCAATTTTGCTATCTTTAGCTCCAATCTTAAAAATTTCTTAATAAATTTACAATTTAATTACATGGAAAGAAAGATAATGCAAAAAAGAATAATATATCTAAATTTTTTATGATTGGAAGTGAGAAAAAGCCTCATATTTAATGAGAGAAATTGGAGAAAGAGAAAGAGAACTTTTAGGGTTGTTAAGATGAAAGAATAGTGAAAAAAAAATAAGGGGAAAGGAAAGGCCAAAGTGAAGAAAAGGTAGAAGGCAACAATCTTGAAGTCATTTTGGGAAATAAAAAATAAATGTAACATTTATTCATCCTTAGACAATTTTCCTAAACTCTGGTTCATTTAAGACCTTAAAACTATCTCAAGCAAGGTCAGTGCAACCACATTTTCTTTAAGACCAAGGATTCTTTATAAATAACAATTATCCCAAATATTGAAATTCCTTAAAAACTTTCACCTATAAATTGTATTATAAATTAATACATTTATTCTTTTTAAAAAGTTCCACCCTAGTATAAGAAAATATGCTCAATTTTGGATGAAATCTATTCTATAATACTGGAACAAACTTTTCTTTCTGCAATGCACAAGGACATGTGTCATACTCTCCTTTTTCTATTTTTCCATTTTCCCGCCCAAAGCAACATTTTTGTTTCTTTTTACATTTTTTATTTATAATTTACAAATTCTTATTTCTTACATGAAATCTCTTCTTTTCATTTATTTTATTACTCCACTATATATTATATATATTATTTTATTATTTTTTATATTATTCCTATTAATTACATCTTAAATGCCAATATTACTAAATAATTTAGATATAGCATGATATATTTCCTTTTTATTATAAAAATATTAAATAAGTAAAAAATTTACTTTAATTAAATTTCCTTTTATATTTTTATTAATTTTAAATTATAACGTAGCTTTATTTTTTTATTTGTTCCCATTAAATTATGTGCATATTATTTTGTAAAATAATTTTTTCATTTTTTTATATTAACTCATATTATTTATAACTCATACTAAATTATATTTTTTTAAGTTATAGATTTAATTTTAATTGAATTATTTAAGTAGATGTTCCATTTTTTAGTTTTATATTATTTTACAACTTACTATTATTTTTCTTCTTTTCATTTGGTTTATGGCAAGCTTTTCTTCTTTTCCATATTTATATCTAATCCTATTATTTATAACTTATATACTAATTTCACAAGTATGTATACATATAATAGAACATATTTTATTTTAGTATAAAATTATTTTTAGTATAAAATTATTTTAAATAATTAAAAATTAATTTAATTGAATTATATATTCTCTTTTAACTCTTTTTTGTTACTTTACAATTAAGTTTTTTCTTCTTTTTTTATTTTTTCAAAACAAGTGCCAACCTTATATAGTTTTTTTTCTCCAAAACTTTTTATTCTTATTTTTTCTATTACAATTTTGCTGCCCTTTTGTAAAACTTTATGGACTTCATTTTAACTTCTGATGCAAGTTTATGTGTTTTTATATTTTTTATTTCATGTACTTATTTTTATTTTATAAATTTAAATTATATTTTTAGCTATTATGTTATGTTTCTCTTTTTTTTGTTTAATACATTCAATTACATGTTTGTTTTTAATTTCATTTTTAACTTCTTTATCATTTTATAACTTACATATTATTTTTTTTACTAACTCTATTATATTTTTCTCATATCCAGTTTTATTATTGATAATGTAACTATAAATTTTATTTTTAATTCTTATAATGCTTCATAATTCATTTATTATTTATTTTCTTTTATTATTTATTTTTAATTATTTTCTTTTTTCATGTAAATTACCTTTATTTATAACCTACATACTAATGTTACAAAATAATATAAATATCGATGATATATTTAATTTTATTATAAAATATTTAAAATTTTAATATAGAAAGTACTAATTGAAATAATTAATCACCAATATTATTAATTATTTATAAAAATATTTGAAATTTAAAATTAGATCTATTTATTTAAAATTTATAAATTCTCAACATCAATTTTTTAATGCTATATTCTAAATTAAATATAAAAAATTGATATTTTGTCAAAGCTATAAATTTACTCTACTTCACTTTTTTAAAAATATTTTATTATATATATTTTTAAAAGTTTTATTTTTATTATTTATAATTCAAATATTAATATCATTAATTACTATGAATATAATATGATAAGTTTTTTATTATAAAATAATTTAAATAATTTAAAATTTTATTTCAATTAAATTATTTAACTATATATTCTATTTTTAACTCTCATATTACTTGACATAAAAATTACATGCTCTTATTTTTTATTTGCTTTATTACATATTTTGCTTCTTTTTCTTTTATACTATTAATTCCATTATTAATGGTTTAGATACTAGTATCAATAAAAATTGTATATACAACATGATATATTTTATTTTTATTTTAAATAAATGAAAATTTTAATTCAATTGAATTATACTATATTTTCTAATTTTAACTCTTATATTATTGTATAAGTTATTTATTGTCTCTCTTCTTTATATATATATTATTGCATATTTTTTCTTTTTATGTTTATTACTATTATTTATTACTACTTATACACTAATATTATAAGTTATTATATATCAAAAATAATAAATTTAAATATTTTTATAGAAATATTTCAAATAAGTATAAAACTTAATAAAAAATTATTAGTTGAAATAATTAATTACATATTCTATTATTTAATAAAATTTTTAAAATTTGAAATAAATTTATTTATTTAAAATTTATTAATATATATTATCTTAATATGATTTTTCTATGTTTTAGATTACATAAAATATAATTAAGATTTTATCAAAATTTTACAACTTACGCACTATTTCATTTTCTATTATTATCTTTTTTAACTTAAGTAAATTAAAATTTTATTTTAATTAAATTTTATTATATTTTTTAATTTTAACTCTAATTATATTATTATATCTTTCATTTATTGTCTCTCTTCTTTACATATGTATGTATTATTGCATATTTTTCTTTTTGATATCCATTACTATTATTTGTTACTTAGACTCCATAAAGTATTATATATGTAAAATGATAAATTTAAATTTTTTTATAGAAATATTTCAAATATGTTTAAAATTCAATAAAAAATTATTAGTTGAAATAATTAATTTTATATTCTATTATTTAATAAAATTTATAAAAATTAAAATTAAAATATTCATTTAAAATTTATTAATATATATTATCTTGATATTATTTTACTATATATTAAATTATATAAAATATAATTGAGATTTTATCGAGACTTTACAATTTATGTATGATTTCACTTTTTGTTATTATTTTTGAATTTAAATAAATTAGAATTTTAAGTTAACTGAATTGTTTTATATTTTCTTATTTTGACTCTTATGTTACTATATAATTTACTTTAAGCAGTCGGCCTCCTCCAATATTTCTTTTAATTTCCATCTCCTCTATATTTTGTTTTGTATCCAAATAAGAAATATTGTCTTTTCTCCACCGATTTCCCTTTTAGAATTCCTCTGCCTCTTGATTTCTCCTCTACCAAACGAGCTGTAAATGAAGGCGTGTGGTTTATTGGTTGCAAATTGAAAGCCCAGAGTAATGGGCTTTCAATTTTCACCAAATTGAAAGCCCATTATTCATGGGCTTTGGTTTCTGTCTCCTTAGAACTCAAGAACACTGTGGTACGAGCCTATAGAACAGGTCCTGTTCAGTCGTGGATCAGTTAAACGGATACGATGCCAGTACGGCCCATCTGAGGCTCCATCCCGTGATCGGAGCCGGGTTTGCGCAACACGCATTTCGCGCTGGCGCGCAAGGAAACATTGGTTTCGTAACTTCCATTCCATTCGGTAATGTCGGTGCATGTTTGAACGAAGCAGAGGCCCAGCTTAATTGTCTCCCCAGGGTGATGGCACAACCTTGCTAGAATTTATATGATTTTTTTATTCTCACTGTTGTAGAAGAGGTTAAAACCTTAATTCATCATCCATCAAATGGATGTAGAAGCTTAAGTAATGATGGAAGATACCACCCCAATGTTGTCACAAACTCATAGATATGCAGCAGCTGGACTGTTTACTCTCGCACTTCATAGGTCTCAGATCCAGCAAACACATACTTTGGACACTTCCATTCTTCGTAATGAAGAAACTTCCGGCGGAGGTGCAAGTGTTGGCGGGAGCATTTCGGTTTCAGACGATCCCAAGCTCTGGATTCACGAGAACTCTGGTTTGATCTGGCCTGTTTTCAGGTATTCAGCTTCGTTTTGCCAATTGCTTTTCAAACAACGTTTATTTGCAAATCGGTTTAGGTTAAAGATTTAAGATGAATAATAAGCTGATGAACAGATTATTAGGAGTTGATGACCAAGCATGGCATGGCCTCAAGGAAACCGCAGGTTTATCAGATTCATCTTCAGAATCAAGAGTCAGACATCAAGGAGAAGCTGTATATCTTGTTCTCCCCTCCTTCATATAGGAATCAGTTGCGATAATATGGTTGCAATGATTTTTGGGTTCATTTTTCAGTGGCATTTCTTAATTGAAATTTTATTTATTGAGAATGACATTTATTTGATTTCAGTTCTTGAAATTGCTGTCAGAAGAAGGTGATGGAACCTCTTCAGAAAGACTAGATAAAGAACAGGCTTTGACAAAAGCTGTTGATGCTACAGTTGTCAACATGGTAGGCCCTCCTGCTTCTTCAGAGGGTGAATGTGGAATTCAGGAGAAGAAAACCACAAACCAGGAGAATTATAATGGAGCACAATTAGCCTCTGATGTGGATTCCAAGCCTCAAGAAACCAAGCACGTTTCTATTGAGAAAAATGCTTTTGGATGTGAAAGCGGAACATTGGACCTACCTATGGAAGAGGCAACTATTATCAGTTACAAGAGGAAAGTGACAGTTCTATATGCAATTCTTTCAGCTTGTGTAGCAGATACTAATGAGGTAGACAAGAAATGCTCTCCCCCTAGAAAAGGCTATGATGCTCGCCATCGTGTGGCTCTGAGGTTGTTGGCTACATGGCTTGGCATCAAGTGGATTGAAATGGTCTGTTTGCTTCAAACATTATTCATCGAAAAGACCATGAATTTGATGCATCAACTCATCAACAATAAATCTTCCCTGAAGGATCGTGTTACAGTGACATAAGCTTGCTTTTCCAGCAACATTGATTATTTCATTGCCAGAAACTTAACTTTATTCATATATTTTATAGGAAGCTATGGAGATTATAGTTGCTTTTTCTTTTATGGAATCAGCAAGAAATGAAGCAGCAGAGGGAGAAGATTCTAAAATTTCAGAAAGCGGTTGGGATAAATGGAAGCGGGGAGGTATGGTTGGAGCTGCTGCTATAACTGGAGGAACCTTAATGGCCATAACTGGTGGTATTTATCTTTATATCTGAGCAAACATGTACCTTTATCCGTCACAGAGTTGAGTTAGCATCAATAAGTTCCAATTGTTAATAGTGGATATTAATTTTGTGATAGGGTTGGTTGCCCCAGCGGTTGCACATGGATTGGGTGCTTTGGCTCCGACATTGGGAAGTATAATTCCAGTCATTGGAGCTAGTGGTTTTGCTGCAGCAGCCACTGCTACAGGATCCGTTGCTGGGTCTGTAGCTGTTGCTGCATCGTTTGGAGGTGACAAAGAAAGAAAGAATCTTAGTTTATATATATTATGAAAGACATTTAATATAAAGTCCAGAAAAGTATATTCAAGCAAATTATGTCTACCTTTAGCCTGAAGTGCTCTGGTATTTATCATGTTTTTAGTGAATCTTATGAAAAGATCTATGTTCAAGTAGGAAAACAAGCCTATTAACTCTTTTCCTCATTAGACAAGATTGGGATTGATGAGATTGATCATTTATGTCATTATGTAGACAAATACTCAGTACTTGGTATTTTTGTGCCTCAGCTGCCGGAGCAGGCATTACAGGGAGTAAGATGGCTACAAGAACTGGAAGTCTTGAGGAATTTGAGTTGAAAGAAGATGGAAGTGATTGTCAAGGTGTAAGTTCCACATACCATTATGTTATGCATATTTCTGTGGACTTCAGAAACGAATATGTGTTTTACTGTTTTCTTTTCCAAGGAATGAGGGCACACTGTTAGTTCTTTAGGTGCATTGTTCCTGATGATGAACCCATATTTCTGTTGGTCATTAATCTTACATTAATGACTAGGATTAAAATATAATTTTAGATCATATGATCACTTTAAAAAGTCAACTTTATATTTTAATTATAGCTCTTCAATGATAGATCTAATGGTCACGATTCAATATCCTCTCTCTCTCTCTCTCTCTACCCCTCCCTCTCTATATATGTATATGTGTGTGTGTGTGTTAATTACATTCATATGCTTATTGATGCTGAAGACAAAACCTTTTTTTCAGCATCTAGCAGTTGGAATTTTCATTGCAGGGCTTGCATTTGAGGTGGGAGATTTTATAAAGCCTTGGAAAGGTCTCAATGATAACTTGGAGAGGTATGGAAAAAGTAACCATATTCTTCATGCATTCAAAGTTTGGCAGAACTTTTTATTTTCATATAGGTGCGGTTAAATGTTTTCAAAATGCAGTTTTATCCTTGTGATCCCCTCTCTATGGCATTTACTTTCCAGGGAGCCCCTTTAATATTAGTTGGTTTGTTTGAATAACATGAAAAACTTAAATTGCATTCCATAATCCCTTGTAGGTCATTGGAGAAGGAAATCTACCTGATTTTTCATCAATTTCCACGAGGAGTTTTATTCTCATCTTTGATTTATTTCTGAAAGCATATTAACATTTAGTATTTCAAGCTAAGTATTCTATGAGAACCTCAATTTTTGAGTTGAGTGCTTTACCATTGGATCATTAATTTTGCTTTGAGATTTGTGTTTTTCATTTGACTTGTTTGCTTTGAGATTTAAAAATAGACGATGTAATGGTGAAAACACTTAATATTTAAGAGCTTGAGCTTTCATTGAATTACCTGTCAAACTATCAGTACTGCTTGAATGGCTCAAAACCCAGTCATTTCATTGAACTCTAATTCTCTTCATGAATGTGCCGTCTGGGTTTTTTCTTTCTACTGAAAGTTGCATTTTCAATATTTTTACAACTTGATGCTAACAAACTGTTTTGTTTATATAGGTATGTGCTGCAATGGGAGTCTGAAAATTTGATTGCATTGAGCACTGCAATTCAGGACTGGCTTACTTCACGTAGTTTCAATAAACTTTAATTTTTCTGAGTAATTATCAACTGGATTTGACATTTTCTAATTTAAAGTATTTGAAACTTGTTGTAGAAATTGCAATGCAATTGATGAAAGAAGGTGCCATGATGACTGTATTAAGTGCACTTATCACAGCATTAGCATGGCCAGCAACTTTAATTAATACGTTTGATCTTATAGACAGCAGATGGGCAGTTGCTTTGGACAGGTAAATGCTTCTTTGTTTTGGCTGTAATAGACACTTCACTAACTAGAGTATACCTATATTGAAGGTTGCAGCGTTTGTTTTTAAGTAGT
Source organism: Sindora glabra (assembly GCA_020226215.1). Lineage (NCBI taxonomy): Eukaryota > Viridiplantae > Streptophyta > Magnoliopsida > Fabales > Fabaceae > Sindora > Sindora glabra. Next base: position 15,673,317 of record CM035227.1, read on the forward strand.
AAGCCAAGCTTGCAGCAACCTTTTCCAAGGACACATGGTGGTTCTTATAATTTTTAATTTCTACTATCTAGTGTTATTCTTGATCCTAGTACATTATGGATTGAATGTATGTACATCTACTCTGATCCATAGTATCTCCAATTACACTTGAATTTCTCCAACCCGAGCAATCTGCTTAAACAACAGCTTAGAATACTTATGCTAAGAGGAGCTGCCACTAAACCTTCCACTTTGCATGTCAAGGCAGAAATTCCATTGCAAATTGCTTATGGGGTGTCTCTTCCTTCTGAACATCAAATTTAAAAGTGTTACGTTGCCAAATCCCAAAACCAGGTCCTTGTCTTTGTTGAATATTTTTTCTGCAGGGGACTGAAAGATTATCCTTACTTAGCCTTTAGCATGTCATGTGTCATAACCTGTTGAGTTTTCTACATTATTATTTAGCCTGGCTTTCCTCTTTGGAGTAGATCAGACAAGGCTGGTAAGGTGCTTGCTGAAGTGTTACTTAAGGGACAGCAAGGAAACAGGTGAGACCATCTTATGTGATTGCAAAAGCTTGATGATTAAATACTTTCATTGCATAGTCTGATATATTGTCTAGCTTTCAATTCATCATCCAGGCCTGTGACACTGGTAGGTTTTTCATTGGGAGCCCGTGTTATTTTCAAGTGTCTCCAATGTTTAGCTGACTCAGGAGGAGACAATGGTAATCTGGAATTATCATCTCTGGTTTCTCATATTTAATGTCAGATTGAATTATATGGCTTGTAGAACATTATATTTTACTTAATTCTGCAGCTGGACTCATTGAAAGGGTCGTTATTCTTGGAGCACCGATTCCCATTGGTGATGAAAATTGGAAAGCAGCTAGAAAAGTATCTCCAACTTCTTTATAAACTTCTTTATTTTCTTTTTCTCTAAAAGAAAGGGCTCACCATCCATTCACATCTTGAAAGGTTAAAGTCTTGCCACTTTGCAGATGGTAGCAGGAAGGTTTGTTAATGTTTATTCTACAAGTGACTGGACCCTTGGTGTAGCTTTCCGAGCGAGGTATGGATATTCTATATAAATAAATTTTCTGTCAGACCATTTGCAAAAATTTAGGTAAAAAATCTATAATTTGAAATCAAAACTAGAATAAATATAGTTCCTGTTCCAGGAATAATTTTCTGTTATAATCAACTCTGTAATCAACTCATGACTCTTTAAGTTATTATTATCTACGTTGCCAACTGGTGCTGGTTCAATGAGCTGCCAATTGCTTTGTTGCGTTGGAATCTTATAGCATCTAATACATGTTAAATTATTATCTTATGCACAGTTTGCTTTCTCAAGGATTAGCAGGAATCCAACCTGTTGACCTTCCTGGGGTCGAGAATGTAAGCTCTCTCTTCAGTTAACTGCATTTGTGGAACAATAATGCATTGCTTATTAGTGCCATCTTTCATTGCTGCTTGGCAGGTTGATGTGACACAACTTATCGCGGGCCATTCTTCTTACCTGTGGATGACAAGGCAAATACTGGAGCAGCTTGAATTGGACAATTATTATGCTATTTTCGGAAATGGATGTATAGAGCCTCAAGAATATAGTGAAATGCAGCCTAGTTGATTTGCAATGATTTTAGGTAGAAAAAGAGGATAAACATTCCTCTACGTTCATCTCCCTCATTCTTTCATTTTTCCTTCACCCTTCTTTCTTTCGAATCTTTAAAGGATAAACATTTAGCTATTATTCTCCGGGCTACTGCATTTTATTTGCAATGATTTTAGGTAGAAAAAGAGTCGGTTTCAGGGTACTTTAGGGGACGAGACATTTGATCTACTGTTCAACACCAAGTTAAATAAAATTGTGGTAATGTATTAACTCCTTCAGTTAATTTATACGTAGCCTTGTATAGGTGACCTTGGATGAGGCAACCCCTTTTGGTGCCTAATTTGAAGATGCCACTAGTGAACATCCTTTCTTGGTATGGATGCAAAAATGGAAACGCCTCAAGTGAAGCCAAGCCAATGCCTGCTTTGACAGAGACAAGAAATTGCCTTAACGTGATTACTCTTTTTACGGTAAAATTGCCTCATTTCTTTGGTATCAAGCAAAGTCAGATGAGACGAAGGGCTTTTTGTCCCCTTGGTATTTGAGAGCTAATGTCATCAACTTTTATAGATAAAGCAGGATACTAGGAGCACCGTTTCACTATGGTGGTCTTTCAATTTTTACCTTCATTCTGCAGTAGAACCATGTTGAGCCTATTGTAGGACTGCTTCCACTCGTATAACCAGCAAACCTTCTTAAATAAAACACGAGGATTTTGAAGAGAATACAAAGATAGTTGACAGGTTCGTAATGCATAGTTGGTTAGTTCGATATAAAATATCACGGTTGGAGCCATGGTAATGCTTTAAATATATATTTGGCCAAAAAAAAATGTTGATTGCAGCCCCTGCTACGCCACTGCTTCTTGTGATATACGCCCTCTGAATTCGTACGCTTGAAGGCTAGGCAATCGTAATTTACACGGTACCACGTACATGAGGAAAGGTACTGTAAGGTGGTCACTTAGGTAATTCGTCTTTTGTATCATTATTTTAGAGTTTATAAATTTCATTATAATTAGATTTCTTAGATCGTTAATGCTCCGTAGAAATTTGATAATAAAAGTTTTTTCTATAAAACAACTAAGACTAAAATACCATGACAATTAAAAACAATTCGTGCAATCCATGCATTTCTTACAATTCGTTTAATCCATGCATTTCTTTCTCAAAAAAGAGAAAGGACATACCAATTACCAATTAAGATGATGCAGGCGGTGGCCTAGCCAACCAGGAAACCACCAACTCCCTTTGCATTGATGGTTCATGATGGTCCATGTGTTAGGGTCCATTCTTTGCAGTGTGGTTCTTAACCAGTAAGTGCACGGTACTTGATTCGTATGGATTATTCTATTGGCGGGTAATTCTTCTTTGGGACGTACAAGCTTCGGTTGAGGCGCTTTTTCTTGTCATTAAAGCGAGACCCACCAATAATTATTTCACATGAAACACCCCCGGCGGGCAGAAAGATCTTTTGTACCTTTGCATAAAATTTGCTGCAAAAGTCAAATTATACCAAATGAAATTATCTGGTAAAGCATCTTCTGTTTGCTGTTCTTTTTTCAATAATAATCGTAGTACTTCTAGTAAATCTCACAATTTCCACCAAAATCGGTTTTTGACTTTCAAATGTTCAGATCATATCCGAGGCAATGACTTCTTAAAGTCATTCACACCTTACATAAATACGGACAAAAGCAAATACCGCCATAATTCTGGTAAATTGTGTATATGTCTGCATTCCGGATAGTGAAAACATTTAAATTGCTTCGAATGAGTAGTGTCCCACCTAAAAGGTGTAAACATAAACTTATATCCAATCTAGAGTTATCAAATTGTTATGCAAGAAAGTTTAAATGAAATTCTACGAGTGTTAATTATGAAATTTTCAATTATAATTTTATAAATATATTAATTTTTAATTAATTAAATAATTAATTAATAATTATATTTGATGTATCATAATTGTTATTGTTAAGTTAGAAATGATATATATATGTAAAATTATAATAAAGGACTTTATAATAAACATCCATAGGGTTTCATCTCAATTTTCTCATTATAACTTAATTAAGGGCTTATTTAGTAAATAACTGTTAGAGTAACTTAATTAAAGATTTATTTGATAAATAGCTATTAGAGTAACTTTTGCTAGTTTGACTAGAAGTTGATTGATCAACTAATTAAATTAGTTAAATCAGATATTTGGTGAGCAATTGTTTCAAATAACCTTTTACTCCTAATCAGCTAATATTGAAAATACTAATACTTATAGCATTTTCTTTTTGTTGCTTGGTTATTATTATACAAAAGGACATAAATACTCCAAGGTTGCTACTCGATTACTACTGTTGCGTCTTCCTTTTTTTTTTTTTTTAGGTAAAATACTGCTGCATTTTCTAATGCTATTACCCATCCCCCACAACCTTTCAATAATATAAATACGTAATCTATAATTATAATTATTGATTTTTTATTAATAAATTTATTTAGTTTAAAAATTATATTAATATAATTTGAAAAATATTTAATTTAGAATAAAATATAATAATATATTATTTATAAAAAAATTAATTTAATAAATAATATATTATAATAAAAAATATTTAAATAATTTATAAAATATACCCATATCTTTATTTGTTATTTTACATATAAATAATTAATTATAAATAACTAATTTTACTAAATATTTTTATTTAAATAGTTAATGTAATCCGTTGGTCAAATTAACTAAAACAATCAATTATTAATTAATAATTAATTGAATCAATTAATCGTTATAATTATAGCTAATTAGACCTAAATCTCTTTATTATGTATCAAACCATATGTACCTATATTGACAAAAGGATTTATTTCCTTATCTGAAGCATAAAAAGGTAGATGAGAAGGCTAGCAATGACAAGCATATACATCATGTCCTTTTATAAAAAGTAGTGAAGCCAGAAATTTTAATACGAGCAAGTTTTGATAAACATATACAATTTTTAAAATTCTTGAAGATAATCTAAAAATTTTAGGATGGCATTTCGTCTCATTTGTATTAATTTATTTATTAAATGTGTTAAAATAAGTTAATTTATATAATTCATTTAATAATTTTAATTAATAAAATTTATATTACAAAATTATTGATTAAGTTTAATTGCTTATTATTTTTCATAAATACTATTTTTAATTATATATAAAATACTCTTTTAAACTTTCATTATAATTTTATTCAAAAAAATATTTTATATTTTTATTATTATATATTTATAATTTAATTATTAATGATTTTTTAAATTATATTTTAAAAATTTTAATATAAATTTTTAAATAGATCGATAATCTTTATATGTGTATTATATTCCTGTTGAATTATTATCTTTTATCGAAAATTATTATCCCTAAAAAATACTATACATAAAATGAAGACATTAAGATTGAGTGCAACGTCAGAGATGACTAGGTCTGCCAGCTACGTACAAACTGAATGCTTCGTGACGATTATACTGTGCAACAATTGCATTAATTAAAATATTTTGCAATCATTTAAACAAATGGAAATTTGATCCATGTCCGTCCCGCTGGGGAAACTGGAACAGTGCCAGAATAAAACAGTGTAGACCAAGACAAGGTTTCGCGTGCGATGTTAGTGGGCGAAGTTTGGGGTCTGCAAGTTGGGTACTGTACTAACTTTATATATCGGTCCTATCAGCAAAGTGGGGACAAAGTAAGAAACAAGGAAAATCCATTATCCATTTCTCTGTCCAAGAGAGCCCAACTCAAGTATTGTTTTCGGCAGCCAGCATCTAGGGATGGTTTGTGTCCTACAACTGTACTATATAAGTGTAGTATAAGCTTTCAGGGTTATGAGTACGGCGTGTATTGCATTTCATCCTTTATCGTATTCAAAGATGAAGACCTTGACGAGGTTTGGACTGCTCTTAATCTATGCAATGGCAAGTGTTGTTGGGCTTAATGGTGATGAGCTTAAAAATGGCACTCTTCCTAGTCAAGGCAATGCCACTCTCGTAGCTCTGTCCGGGCTCGGAGTAAAGGTAGAACATAACGGCTCTTCCAGTGATGTTGTCTTTAATACAAGCAAAGGCAGTTGGTATGGAGGTGGAGGTGGAGGTGGTGGCGGTGGCGGAGGGGGAGGAGGAGGAGGAGGAGGAAGCTTTAGATGGGGATGGGGTGGTGGAGGGGGTGGAGGAGGAGGTGGTGGTGGTGGTGGAGGCGGCGGGGGATGGGGATGGGGAGGAGGTGGTGGGGGTTCATGGAAATGGGGATGTGGAGGGCAGCGAAGACATGGTAAAGGGAAGGGAGGAAGTTGGAGAGGAACGAACCATTATCATCCGCTGAGGAAAAAGGAAAATGAAGAGTACAGGATTGGAGAGTATGCAGAATGTATGGGAAGAACAAGATGCGGAGGAATGAGGTTGGATTGCCCTCTTCACTGCGGAGGGCCTTGTTTCTATGATTGCCACCATATGTGCAAGGCTCACTGTCGCCGCCCTTCAAAATAACCGAAACATGATATTGCTCAACCCAAAATTCATTCTTTCCTTTGTTTTATGTCTTTGATTGATGGGCTCACTCTGACCCTATTGCCATTTAGAATGCAGTGTTTTGCTTTGGATTGTTCTGATATTTAGGTCGTAAAGGCCTGCAATTTTTATGAAGTTAGCAGTACTGTACTGACCACTGTGTTTTATTACCCTCCCTCCCATTTTGCCTCTTCAATATTAGTTGATTGTTTAAGATGTTAAGCTTTATCAATATCGATCCATGGTTGGCTTAATCTGTCAATTAAGCGTAACATAGAGCAGCGGAATATTTTTGTCGGTGAAGTAGTTGGCTTTGGGCATCGATTTATGAAGAGCACGTGAGGTCCTCACTCGCCTGCTTTATGTTTTTTATTTTATTTGCACTCAAGAGGCTAATCCATGTCAGGAGCCACTTTTTATTTTTAATTAAGGAAATTTTGTCTGCGTTTGACTTGGATCCATTGATTTTGTCGGTGAGTTGTGTATAACATTGTATTTGACTGTAGGGTGATAAATTTCACCTCCGAGTGGTAAATAATAAAGTTTTGAGTGAGTGTTTCTACAATACTTTAACATGTTTTTTAAATGGTTAGAAATAAGATTTTATTTTATTTTTAAATATATTTGGATTTAAATAAAGAAGAATTTCATGTTATCTTATTTATAATTTTTATTTTAATAATATTTATATCATTATGAAATTCATTCCATTTATCAAAGATCTTATTAGAATTCATTTTATTTAATTTAAAATATATATTATATATCAAAAATTTTATTCTCTTTCTAAAATTATATTTATCATACTACCATCAAAATTTACTTTTCAATCCAATTACATATATTTTAAAATGAATTCAAAATCAAAAAATTTATGTGCAAATAAATTAAAATTATTATTATTTATATAATTTCTAAACAATAAAATTTATTTATAAATAAATTAAAACCATTTCTTCTAAAATAAGATGAAATCAATTTTAATTTTTTTTTTATCCCAGCCTAACCTTAAAGGAACTCTTTAGGCAATTTGAGTTTGAAAATAAAATGGGAATTTTGTCATGAATAATATTGTTTTTAAAAAACATATCAATGTACGGATCACACAATGGACTGAATCTCAATTATAAGCGTCTGTCTTTCCGTGATGCAATATGTTTTTCAACAAAATCACATAAGGTGGCTATTAAAGTATTCAATGAGTTTAAATTTCATATTGTTGATATAAAACATTTTATATTATTATATTATTAGTGAATTAAAAGATAACGTGTTATTAAAAATATGTAATTATTAATAATTTTTAAGAATTAATATTTTTTATAGATATAGTAATATATATGAATGATTAATAGTATAAAATAGACATGTATTAACAATAATCAAATTTAAATTTATATTAAAAGAAAAACTAATAGTTAAAAATGAAACCGATATGGCTTTGGTTAAGTTACCTAGGCTGTGAGGAAAAGTTAGCAAAAAACATGAATAGTTGGTCCACATTAAAGGTGCAAACAAGTTAGTTACTGAAATAGTTTAAGATTGATTTGCAAAAAAATTCGATTTGAATATAATTTTAAATAAATTAAGGTTAAATGAGTTGAATTTGATCAATAAGTTAAGCTTGATTTTTATATTATTCAATTCAACAAATTATTCATAAGCTTAAACATATTTAATAACAAAGAATATAATTTTATTTTTATACTATATATAAACAAAATAATCTATTAATGTAACACAAGAAAATGTAAATTTATGATTGGTGGGGAAATTAAGAAAATTTGAAATTGTTAATATTTTAACGATGGTTACAATAATAAAAGAGTACATCTATTATGGTTGTGAGTCGATAGGGATACGAATGAATTGAATCAAATCGAATATTTATACATTTAAAATTGAATTTATAAAAATAAATGAACTTAAATTCAAACTAAATATTATAAAACTCAAATAATTTAAACTCAAATTTGAATCTAATTCAAATACAAACTTAAATGACTTTAAAAAAATTTATTTGAATAATATGTTATTAGTCTTTAATTTCTTATAAAATTTGAAATATTTAAATTTTAGATTGAGTTTTTAACAAAAATGAATCTAAATAAGTTTTTATAACTTTATTGAAATAGTTTATTATTTCACATAAATTTAGGTATATAAAATTTTATCTTTCATGAATAAATTAGATGTCATTTTTTTATTTCATGTTACTTATTAATATAAATTTTTTTACTACCATCAAATCTATAAAAAATATTTGCATAATTATCATATAATAATGACAATAATTATTATTATATTTAGAAAAAGAGTGTTGTTATGGGTACCAACTATTATAACTTAAACCCGATCATGACTAACGTGAATTTCGATACTTGGTATCCACCAGCTTCAATACTAATTGTTCTATTTCTATTTAATGGAAATTTTCTTATTTTTGCAAAAACTTAAGTTACACTTTAAATTTTACAGAAAAAAGGCATAGTTTCCTTTATTTTTTGATATTTCTTGATGGCCACACACCCTGTACCATGAAATCTGGATATTTCTCAAATACAACAACATCATCAACATACATAATACTATACAACCTCACATGTATACACAGATAAATAATTCAGCACCTTAAGTGTCGAATTAACCTAATTTTAATTATTATACTGATCCTAATCCTAAGAGAACTCTAACTGTCAAATCTTTCAAATCAAGTAGTCTTTAATTCTCTATAGATGGAACATGATTTGAAGATACTTATCTTAACCTTAAAATATTGAAGATAAAATGAAGCGAGTTAAGAGAATTCAGTGAGCATATATCTACCACTACTTAATCATATAAGTTAATTTTATATCAATCAAATCTCAAGATGGAAGGTCATTGTAACCTAAGTTCTCGAATCTTATAACTCGTAATATCCATTCCTAAATTGATATGGTTACATGCACATAACTCAAATTTTCTATTTTATTTCATAATTTATAATAATCTTAATAAATCAAATTTTATATTATCGATGCCATTGTACACATGACCCATTTCGGGTAGTCATCACATTTACAAATAGTCAATAAGGCTTAATTACATCAAATCATTATAATCATATCAATCAAAGATATTCAATCACAAATAAGTTCCTATATTACATCATAAATGCATATCAATCATAATGAAAATGCATACATCCGCCTTATAACTCTCGATCAAGCCTTATACCTTACTCGTCTTTCCATCGTTATTCCTTTCGAACTAACCTTATACTTTCCCCATCTTTTTATTGGGAATTTCCCATCTAGTTTTCACATCATCATCTTTATCGTATTTCTCATTTCAAATGTTACTTATGACATAATTCACATCATAATATGCATAATAGAGCTTGGTTATATAAATCATAATTTTAATATAATTTTAATACGAATCAACTATTTATCATTATAGGGCAAACAAGGCATAGAACACAATACATTAATAATAATACCACTATATCTTCTTGCATGGCCATAATACTTATTTACACTCTGATATAGATCACACTACAATTTTCAACATAAAGGTAATAATATAGTTCTATGCATGATATAATTATCATCTACCATTGCATTTTAGTCATAATCAATCAACAATTGGTAGTATTATTGCCATGCTTCGCAAGCTTGTTCAAACGACATTCTTTTAAGAAGATAATTTCTAATTCATCATAGGTATTATTTTCAAGTTATTCATATACGGCCCCAAGATTAATTCAATATTACATTATGATTCAAATTTATGCTATTAAGGATTTGCAAATGAATAGTCACATGATTAGTACCATTTATAATAAGAATTATAAATTATGACATTTAAACAAATTATTATTAAGACGTTAGTTTGAAGTGGGATATATATTCATCCAATGATGTTTAGCCACTTTTAGATGTTTCAGAACATTCATGATTATAATTTTCTCCTTTCCTTTTTCACCATTTTTTAATGATAAATTATAAACTTAAGAGCATTACATATCTTATTTTCAAATATTCTAATTTCAAGTTCAAATCATAACATAATAAATTATTCTAGGTCATTAACTTCTTACGTTTCTCTAATGTTAACTTTAAAACCAATATTTATTTTTATATAGTAATTATTTGGAATTAAGTTTATACAAATAAAAATTAAAATGCGAGGCTCTTAATAAACTTTATTCATGTCACTCTATTATCTTATAATATCACTCTCTTATATCTTCCAAAATCATCGTAAAAAAATTAAAGATTTTCATAAACAGAGACTTTTTGAGTTAAGTGTAAAATAATTAAAATATTAAAGTAATATAATCTAAGAAGGCTCATATCATGTTATATTACAAAACTAGACACTTGATTGTTAATAATTTCAACTCCATTTAAAAAAATTCAAATAAAATATTTTAAGTATTTGCTTGAATTAAACTTTAAGTACTGAAAATATTAAATTATTAAGATACTAATTTATTCTAAGGATACTGATACATTATTCTAGAATATCCAATCCTTATCTTATTAGTTCTATATCGACTAAAAAGAATATGATAATAAAATAGGATTCTTTTCTTTTCTAAATCTAACATAAAATAATTGAATTATTAGAACTTATGCCATAAAAACATTCTATTCACATCATTTTATGAAGTTATACATTTGGTTTATAATATTTTTAACTTTACCTTAACAAAGTCATCTAATCACAATTCTTATATCCAGCTTCAAGCCATTTTTGTTACATTGGTACCATTTGTATACTAGTAGCATGAATTAAATCACTTACACACACGCGCGCGCACACACGCGCACGCACACACGTGCACACACGCGCACGCACACACACATATATATACATATCATATAAGTTTCATGTCTCATAGTATCTTAATATCAATTTAGCCACAATATGAGGTAATCAATTCATCATCATAATTATCCTTATTCATAATAACATAACTTTAAACATATTCATATTTGGATACAAGTACCCCTAATTATTAAATGATAGTTCCACACTTCTCATTTGTGGTCATAAGTCAAGTATAATTATAATCACAATCTTAATTAAAGCTTACATTTATCACAACTAAGGAATAACCTATACGATACCTTCATCGCATCATTTATAAAAGGTCAATCAATAGTAATTAACAAGAAATAAATGATGCTTTGGAAGCACCATTACACATTACAATCTTTATCATAATAAAAAGTAATTATGATCACAAATTTTTTATACTCATTCATATTAAGGTATACATTTATACACATTTAGTCTTTTAGTTTTATAACAAATTATCCTAGTATATAGAACAAATAGATTATAGGGAAATTAAGTAGAAAAGTTCCTAAAATAGATATAAACTTATCTAATAATATTCATTTGCTCCAAAAATCTCTAAGTATTTCACTTTTATCTTTTTCTCCTTTTTCTACTTTACAATTCACAAGGATAGTTTATAAATATTAATATTATTGATTTCATAATCATCTCATTATGTATTATCATATAAATATCATAAACTACTTATATTTGATGTTTAAAGATTAAAAACTCAATGTTAGACCCTTATAAATCATGAAAATATAAAACAGGTTAGGTATAGTTGACTATAAGGTCATTATAGTTAAGATCCTTGAGAAGTATTTCAAGGATGATTGAAAAATTATAAATATATTATTTATAATACTTATTTTATATAAAAGTAGATTCAATTAAGTTTTCATAAACTACTCATTCACCTAAATCGGTTAAAATTTGAAGGTATTATACCTTTTAGAAGATAGATATAAAAAGTATATTTTTTGAAATCCTGAATTTTTTTACCTTTATTTATTATTTTAATGATACCTCAAAATATACATTAGATATTAAGTTGAAACAAATTTTATTTGAAAGCAGACTCAATTATTTTTAAAACTATAGATAGTTTATTTAAAAAAAACATAAGAGAAAAGAGTTGTGCCTTTTTAAAATCAGCATAAAATTCTACAATTGATAAATTAATTGATTCATTTGCTTAGTTTCTCCTTTGGATCTTTGGAATTGATTGTCACTTGATTTTGAAGCTTAGTTTCACCTTTGAACCCTTATAATTGATTAACCACTCAATTTAAACATGAAAATCTCAATTTTTTGCAAAAATTTCATTGTTCATGTGATTTTAAATGCCCTTTAAACATATATTTACACACCAAACCTTAACACAATCATCAATATACCCATTTAACATCTTATATCACCTCTCCTTATCATTTATTGTTCTCACCACATTAAATCCAAGATAATTCAAGCAAAATCACAAAACAATCCCTATTTCATCAATGTTATCATATAATCATAAAATCTATAAATTTAGCTAGATTATTCACTCACTTTGTATAGAAGAGAATGTTAGAAAGTTAATTTGAAGATCTTTTAACCCTAATCATATCAAAATTCATAAGTTCTAGAGTTATGGCTTAGAATATGAAACAAAATCAAATAAACCACAAACCTTTTATCAACCAAGAAGAAATAGGAGGGATTCTTGATAAGAGTAATGTTTTTACTTCTATTGGATAAAGAAATTAAGAAGAATAGAGGTTCTCCTTACTTGATTGATGGAGTAAAGTAGAGGTTATGTAGAGAGAGTTGAAAGAAGTTGAGAAATGAAGAAATGAGAGAGGGATAAGTGCTTGAGGGTTGAAATGGGGAAAATAGGCTTAGGGACATTTTTGAAAAATTTATCCTAAACATTTTCCATACTTACAACTCACTTATGTCAATATAAAGCTTTATACTTTATCATTCCAATAAGTTTTTCCCCACCAATTTTTTTCACCAATTTTGCATTCCCTAATTTTAATTTGATTAATCTTAGTTTCTCCTATATTTCTCACATAAGATTTCTAACTTTATCAAATTTATTGGTTGCTTTAACCATTTTTTTTACAAAATAATTTTTAATTTATTATAATTTGAAAAGGGTGTAACATCAACAAATGGCTCTGAACTAAGTTTTGATATATATATATGCATCACCATCACACCTTAATATTGGGTCATGTAGTATTTTCCTTTAAAAAAAAATAACATATACTAGAAAGATAATTACTTTAATGATAATATCATTCTTCTTCATACAATTTCAATAATTAATAGTGAAATTAATATGTCACAATAATCTTTCATAATGATTTCATATCACTAGAATAACACTTTAAAAATACATAACAAAATCATTATCAAAATAAATAAATAACAAGATGAGTTGTAACCCTAAAATTTGAATGTCCCAAATAAAGACAACTCCAAAGAGAAATGTAGAGCTATTAAGACTGCCAACACAGATGTATATCAAAGAAGCTTTTTTTTTTTTAATTTTTAAATACACGGGGCAAAGTATTAAAAAAAATGGAAATCTCGTTCTAATTACTTGTGAGGTAGTAATCCAATTATATTTTCAAAAAGTAATTAATTTAAATCCTAATTACATAACTAGATATCAAATAATTTAATTCTAATAGAGACGATTGAGAATCGTTAGCCTCAGATCATGTTCCAAATTAAAGGAGGCAAGTTAGTCCGCATATCTATTTCTCATTCGGTAAAGTATAAAGAAATTTGATCAACCAATCCCAATTTAGCCATAGCTTGAGATCTTTGAAAAGAGCAGAATTGGCAGACACTTTGTGTGCTTCGAAGTTGTTAACATATCCACCAATCTATTACCCTTTGCGAGGAAAGAAAGGAAATGTTAGAATTTTAAAAATTTCCCTTGGTTAGAAAGAAAATAGAGAGAAGGAAAACAATATGACACAGTTTGTGGTTATAAACATCGGCACAAATTAAAATTTTCAAATTATTCATTCTTTCTATTTTCTCTGTTAACTTAAATTTAAAATTTTATTTTTCTTTCTCTTATTTTCTTCTCCACCAAACTCAAGGCTAGAGTTTGAAATAACCTTTTGTGACCCTAGATATCAAGTCAAATTAAGACCATAAATAGCACCCAAAAATGCCGCCACGAGTGATGAGTAGATACCGATTACCAAGATTACAAGCTTACTTCTGTTGTCATGTTATAATTCAAATCTAGCATCGGAGTATTAAAAAATTTGCGAGTTGTCTGAGTTAGAATTCGATTTCTCCTTTTTTTATATCATTTTAAATAGATAAATATATAATTTTTAGAAAAAAATATAAATTATTAAGGTTGTTAAATATTACTTATTTTAATTTTAAAATTATCTCTATAAATTTTATAAAATTTAAAATTAACATTCATCATTTATTTAATTAATAATTTTATCTAATTATATATTTTCCGTGAGTTTTTAAGCAATAAGCAAAATATTACAACGTTTTATTTTTTTACATAATTTTTACATTATATAATTAATAAAAATTAAATTTTATATAAATAATTTTAATTAAACATTTATACTTAATGCAAAATTGTTATCTACAATAATAATAAAATAAATTATTATTTTATAAAGATGTGTGTTATTTTTAAATTTTGTGAAGTTTGAAGTAATAATCTTTAAGTTTTTAAAATTGGAATAAATAAAATATAATCACTTCAAAATTAAAAGAATAATTTATATTTTATTTAATTTTTATTTTAAAATCTACTATTTTTTAATAAAATTGACTATTATAATAAAAAAAAGTTATTTTTATTCCTCTCAAAAAATCATGGTCTTCGTTTTTACACGCCAGCTGTGGCCCTGTGGGGCCCAAGGAAGACGGTAGAATTCAATGAACCTTGGATAATTATTGGGTTTGAATTAAACCCCGGTTTTGTTGGATATGTATAACCAGCCAATGATGTGGGCTGCATAATGCATTAATAATTTGGCGTCGTATTCTTCCCAGACCATTAGGAAAGAATTTGACCTTAAATAACTTTCTTTCTGTTGAAACATTTTTTTAAAAAAATATTATCTATTTATCTATAAGTAGAGTAATTTTATATCATGAGTTTAAATTTGATGTACGAATAATATAGAATATATTATATTATTGGTTAATAAAAAAATATGTAATTAAAAAATAATAATTAAAAATATTTTAATAATTTTTTATTAATATGATGATATAAGAATAAATATTAATATAAAATTATTTTACATCAATAATAAATTAAATTAAATTTATTATATAATTTACGTATTAAAAAGAATAAAGCAGAGTGAAATAAGAGTCAGGAAAAACAACTTTTATCTCTTCATTTGAAGAAAAAATTATAATTAACATATTCGAAATCAAATCAAATTATTACTAAAAGTGTAAGCTTAACAGTTGGAAGCCTTGAGAAAAAGGTTCCAATTCCCCCCATGTCATTCCCTCTTCTCTGTTTGAGTCCCTTTTACTTCTTACTGTAAATAACTAAATATCTCGAAGGAAAAATCCTTAAATCAACGACAGCTCTTTCAGTTTGATCTTCTGATTTGTACACGTAGAGAATGATTGAGAGATTAGTTGAAAGAGTTTTGGTTAAAAACAAAAACCAAATTATTCCCCGCTACTATATGTTAGACATTGCAAATAGAAACTTAGAAATAACACTGGAACAAAAGTTTTAACTTCTGTCCCTGCAATCATTTTTAGAACAGTCTTGTTCCTTTTTTTTTTTTTTTTGAGAAAAACGATAAATCCATCTCATAATGAATATAGGGTTTACACCACCTCTAATAGATACAAACAAGCCTAATTATAAATATAAAAAAATTAAAAAAATAAATATGAATACAAACTTACTGTTTTCTTAGCACGAGTCTCCACCCACCTTAGAGTGAATCATTGGCTATGAATATGATGTATGGCTTCCATCACGTTTTAGTGAGTTTCATTTCATGGTTGCATAGTAAAAGGACGGCTAGTGTCCGAAAATAATAATTCAAGATTCCGCCGCCATTATTACAGGCCACTCAAATTTGTCAATATTCCTTCGAGCTGGTTGTCATTTGACATTGCATAAACATATCCTGCCCTCCTCGTCCTGTCTATGTTTTTTCATTCTCTCTTTCGGAGAGTGATGGCTAAAAAGCTATGGAGATTTCAAGGCTGAAAAAGTGGGAACAATGTGTGAAAATAAGTTGAAATGAGGTCTCAAAGGTTCACTTAATTGAGAATGATGGCTTAGCTTGATTCGCACTGCTGACATTGCCGACCGGAGAGTGGGTTGCTGCTGAGTTAGGTTTTAAGTCAATATAGAGCCTTTGAAATTGATGGGTCGGTGAGGTAAGGACGCACCAAAAGTCGACAAAACTGCTATTAATGATCCCATAAAGATTCACCTACTTCTGCCAGCATCTTCCTCAACTGGAAATACAGATGCTCAGATTGTCCTCTCTTGTAGCATTACATCTTTCGGAAAAGTGAATTTGTGCAGAAATTCTAATTTTCACATGGGGATTTTGTACACTATTTAGTGCCCAAATGATTGTGAAGAATGTTAATTTTCTCTCTGAATTATTTTTAAAATTTAAATTAATTTATTGTTTGATAAAGTGATTTGGACACATGACTGTTAAATGAGTTTCACATATCGAATTAGGTCAAAATTCATATAAGTTTATAGTAGACACATTTTGATCCATTCGATTTATATCATAAATTTTTAAACCAACTTATTTTACTTTAAAAAGATAATTAGTTTATGATTTATATGGATTCAATCTGCATAAATTCATTTTTTTTATAAAATTATTTTCAACAAATTTGATTCATAAAAAAACTCACGAATTAATCTGCTAAATCCGTAAACCTTGTTAAGCACTCCTATCCCATTCTCCCAACAATCTCAAAATCATGCTCAAATAGTCCCATGATGTACCTGGCACCTCAATCCGAGGAAAAAGAAGAAAATGAATCTTTTAACCTCTTGCTATGGTTAATCCAATACCGATAATTGATCTAATTAGGAGAAAATCAAGAGGAGCATAATTTGAGTCCTTTTCCATTTTTTTTTAAAAAATTTAGATCAATTTTTCTATTGCGTTCAATAGAAATAAACACAATTTTTTTAAAAAAATATAGTATACATAAAAAAATTTAGGTTATACCGTACACAAAAATTTTGTATTTATCTATATCAAATAGTAAAAATATAATCACAAGGAAGATGATAGAATCAAAATTAGCCAGAGTAGTTTACAAGAATAACTATAAGAGTGTAATGTTACACTGTCGATGTCAATCTTCAAAGCCAAGGGCAAAACCAAAACCAACTTTCTATTTTCGAAACAAGAAACCAATGATGAAGGAGCATGGTTGCCCCCACAAAGGAATTTTCTTGGTTGAGACAAGCCCAAATCCCATCCATTTCAACCCTTTTCGCCTCTAACTCCCCCACCACTCTGTCTGTGTCTTTCGATTAATCCCAATCCCCATCGTCACATTCTTATGTGCAATCATCTTCTCCGTTAACGTTTTCTCAAATTTTAGCCATGTCTCACACATCCAACAATAATGTCATTCTTGGCCCCTATCATCAAGTTGTAACAGTATTACTATTTCCATTCTTCAAGGCTTGGAATGAGAACTTGTCTCAGAATTTCAAACAAAATCATCATTTCCTGTCCCAAATTTATGTGTTTGAAACAGAGCTGATTTCAAAACAACGTCAAAACGAGGGAGTTTCAGTCATCTCTCATATGTACAATGATGCTTGCATATTCTGCAAACACGGAGAACGACAAAACACAAGATGGCCGATGCAACAAACCAAATCGACAATTAAAAGAAAAAACATGCATAGCGTGAAATTCAAGCTAAATAAAAGGCAAGAAGAAAGAAGAGAAATACAGGATTATACAGGAACTGCGTCCCCGTAAAAGGTTCGAGGCTTTGTTTTGTTTGGTCTCTACCACAGAAATCTGGATCTCTTGGAACCAATGGAGGGAGGGCTAATCTGTGGAACTACGAAATTTTCATCTCTCAAGACTGATCTGTTTGCTTTCGTGTTTGTAGCTTCCCTTGCCTCTTTGCATCCAATCTGCTTACCCATCTGCCCAGCAAAAGGTGGTGGAGGCGGTGCTTGAGGAACCCAGATCCCCACATTCTTCGAAGAGAAGGAATTCAGATTTTCCTCAAAATCAGCATCGAATAATGGTGACATATCATCACTCTGCAATTCACAAAGCATATTAAGAAAACCTCAGATCCAGTTAGCGTTCCAAAGAAAGCCCAAACCCACACGAAGTCAGTACTTTTTTCCAACAAAAAGAAATGAGATAGAATAAATTTCTGGAAACGATCACTAACCTTGCAGAAACTGAACGGAGCAGAGGATGAATCGAGAAGGTCCTCGACCTGCCAACCCGGAAGAGTCTCTATCAAATACTCAGATATGCTGCTGGTGGAGCCAGCACCTTCATTAGTCAACAATATTCCTTCTGACTTTCTGATGCTGGTGGATGCTGACGCCGTCGTTGTTGTAGAAGGTGAGTTATTGGCCATCAAAGGTGGATTTGAAATTCCAGAAGCAGAGACAGCATAGGTCTTCACTAAAGGCTGGGACTTTGAATTAGACACAAAATTTGAACCATGGCTCAAATCGGAATTGGAAGCTGACGATGAATAAATGGTAGCAGCTGCAGAAAGCTTGATTCCAGTGAGCAGAAACCGACTATGCTTCTGTGTGTGTTCGTTGGTTGAGTGAATCGAAAAATCGCACTCTCTGCACAGAATCGCTCTGTCTTGCTGACAGAACACAAAAGCTCTTCTCTCCTATATTTCAGTAAACCCATCAAACAAAAATGGCTAATTTCAATTAGAATCAATCAAAAAGCAACATTTTTCAGTTTCAGAAAAAGGGAAGGATTACCAGGCAAACATCGCAGACAGGGCCTTCCTTGTCGGACGGGTGGTGAAGCGAAAATCGTTGGTGCTTCGAGGCGAGCTTATTGGCATGATGGACACGGTGGTCGCAGCCGTCGCATAGCGCGGCTTCGTCGGCGGTGCAGAACACAGAAGCCTGGTCTTTGTTACAGACGTCGCACTGAATCTTCATCAGCTTCGAGCAGTGGTAGTTGGATGTGGTTGAGAGAGAGAGAGAGAGAGAGAGGTTCAAAGTGCGCCGAAATGGAGAGAAAGAGCAGCCAAGAAGAAACTGAATGAGATTGTGAGGAATGGCTAAATATAAAAAGTGAAATAAAATCTACATGGCTTTCCCCATTGGGAAGTGATGGTGAAACTGACGTAAAATCCCTACTGCGCTTCAAGTGGGTGAATGGCTTTCGCCATTATATTATGGAGGAGAATATGCTGTGCGTACAAATGGTAGACTCCACAGTAACGTTGCATCGTACTGTATTTTTTCACTAGATATTTATTTTTGTTAAATTAGATTTTATAAATTTTATTGATTATTCTATATTTAATAATAACTTTTAATTTTTATTTAGAACTCTAATTTCAAATTTTATTTTAATTTTATATAGCATTACTGTTCATAATTTTCATCTTATTAAAAAAATATTAACTGTGAATTTATTCTTTACATATTCTTGTTATGCTTAATAAATCCTATGTTAGTTCATGTTTCAACTCTTAATAGAATTATTGATGTGACAATTAATTTGATGATATGTAATGGTACAAAATCAATGTGATATCATTATTAGTTTAGAAAATCAATTATTTTTTAAACAATTTCATTAGTGATTCTGATAATAGATTAGTAAAAAAATTTCATTGGGGGATAATCAAATTATTTGAGAATTAGATTGATATGGGATTTTTTTATTAATTATAGTATAAATTAAATTAGTGATATAATGAAAACGTGTTTATTTTTAAATTTCATTATTTGCACATTTGATAAAATCTTATTTATATTTAATTTTTGACATTTGTCCAAATAAGCGACCTAAGAAGAAGGAAAAAAAATTAAAAAAATGATCATAAGCATAGGATAATAATTTTATGAAAGCAAAATCAATCTTCCTAATTTATGGTAAACGTTATGTATATAGGACAATGTGTGAATGATTTTCCAAGTGGCCAACTTTAATTAGAAAGGTTTCAAAATATTATCATTTTCTTGATTTACTTACTTACGAGTAGAAATTAGTCGAATTATTTGTGAGTTACCCATATTTGATTTAGTTCGATTCATTTAATAAACAACCAATTTTGAATATAAAATTTGTTTTGATAAATAGAAAAAATTCAAATCCAATAATTTCAAATATCTGACTATTTAGTTTCACAAACAGCTTGTTTAAGAAATAATAATTAAAAATATAATATATATATATAATATAAAATTATATTGATATACAAATATCATAATATATAATTATTTTTAAACTCCCTCCTTTATATTTAACAGCGTAAAGAATTTGAAAATAAAATAATATTTTGCTCTTGGATGAAAATGCAGTGTGAAAAACTGAAGATATAATCCTTTATGTCGTTATGAACGAACATTGTTTATATTTTGGTTGAATTTGTTTGTTTTTGAAAAAAAAAATACGTGAGTTAACAAGTTAAATGAGTCGAGCTTAAATTTGTAGGTTTATTAAACAAATAGAAAGAATCAATATATAATTTATTGCTTAAAAAATAAAAAATTGTATAAGTTTTAAAATAAATTATACCATTTTGTTTTATGACAAAAATAAAATAAAAAAAGATGAATTGTTATTTTAGATTTTGTACATAATATAGTCCTAATAATTGAAGAACTTATTATATTAATTGTATAAGAATACTATTATACATTTAATATTATCAGATCATTATTGGTTTAACAGGTATATAAATAAATTAATAAATTTTTAAGAAAAAATTCATAATAAATTCAAAACTATTTGACTTAGTAATTAAAATTTTATTTTATAAAATTAAATGTAAAATATAAATATGAAAATATTTTTTAATTAAATATGCATGATTATTTTAAATGAATAATTATTTCATTTCGGTAAACGAATAACATGACATTTTTTTGATAATTACATAATAATTTTTTAAAGGAACTTCTCAATAAATATAATATTTTGGTATTATATATATTCAGAACCATTAACCAAAGCTTAATATTTTAAATATGATAAAATAATTTTAATAAAATTACTACACACACCCATGTTTATTTGTCTTAATGTATTCAATAAAAACCAATAGAATCTTTTGTAACACAAGTTTCATATAATTTTAAATATATTACACATTAAAAATTAACAATATTACAAATCAAACAGTGGAATTATTGAAAGAAATAATATATTATGAGATAAACTTTTAATTTATAATTTTTGATATAGTGAGATATTTAATATGTTATCATAAAAATTATTTCAAAATAAAAAACAATGACGGTTATAAATGTGAAGGGAGAGGAATGGTTGGAAAAAAATAAAGTAAAGAAAGAGGTGATTTGTAATTTCAAATTGATAAAAAAAAAAAAGTTAGAGAGAATGAGGGGGATGATTATGAAAATTCACAAAATTGAAAGAAAAAAAAAATCTGCTCACAGGCATATAAATAGGAAAGATACTCCCTACGTAAGTGTAAGTGTGCATTTTTGAAAAGAGTTTTATCGTAACAAAAGACAAAGGATTTGAGCTTGAAAGTTGAAACCAATTTCAGACCTGCTGTGTGGAGTTTTTTTTTTTTTAAGTTTTTTAAGAGTGGAGATATGAGTACATGAATAGAGTCTTGTTACTAAAATGACTTTCTGAGTTAAAGATCTAACCAAAAGGATTCTGAGTAGGCAAAACGAGCGTGGGAAAAGATCAAGCATAAGGTATTGGGTTTGGGTTTGTAAGTTAAAAATGGTCTGCCTATGCTCGGGTTCAGGATTAAGGCCATACTGAGTTATAGGTAGTAATGGTGGTTTAATTGGCTTTAATGATCTTTTGTGGTAGTCAGATTTGCAGGAGAGTAATGAATGATTTTAAATGAGAGAAATTAATGGGAGTATTCATTAAATTGAGATAATTAATTTCACAGAAATTGAGTAAATCAACGGTGAATTGTTAGTGCATCTCAATATTAAGGTTAGAGAAAATCTCCTTACTCGCTTTTCATTGGAGGTTCCAATCTGCAAGCGAAAAATTTGGTGTGATATGTCCACTTTTTTTTTTTAAAATACTTTATGATGGTACCATATTTCATTCTATCAATTCATATTTGAAAAGAAATTTCAATTGAAGTGGGGAGTGAATTCCTTGTGAGCATGGCCTAATTAATTGTATTAGTTGGTATGATGCTTCTAGGTCCCCACAAAATCAAGGTATTGATGCGAGCAGTTTTGGCCATAGTTATGGAGCTTGTGGATCCAAAATATATATGGTGTTTATAGAAGCAAGGATCTTAACCCTTATAATATATCCACGTTGACAGTTTTGGCTACAGGCACATGGGTTTATGAACCCAAAGTATGATGGTTAAAGAGGTTGGATCTTGACCCTTTTGATATATTCACGCTAGCAGCCTACCCCTTTGATAATACTTCTTATGGAATGCTAACCTTTAATAAGCTATTTTTGGCTTACTGGAACAATTGTTTATGACATAAAATGAGCTTGAAAATGTTATAGTTTGACTCGACGCAATTGTTTACATCTCTGTCTCTTCCCCATCAATTTATTGATAAGGAAATGATTTTGTTACCCATTGAGGGCCTTGTTTAAATTGCAGTTCTTACGAATAATACTATTGCTGCAAATCGATAATTATAATTTTTTATAATTTAATATCACAAGAATCAAATTTTTTTATATTTATTTGTAATTTTATTAAGAATAAATATAATATTTAATTCTTCATTTATAAATATTAATGACTATTACATTTTTTTAAGTTTTATAACTAACAATATCTATCTTATCATTTTTATTCACTTATAATATTAAAATAAATAAAAAATATTAAAAATAATTGTTAAATCTCAATTTAATAATATTAAATATATGCTTTTTTAAATTCTTTTTTACTATTTATTTTAATATTATGAGTGAAGAGATGGATAAATAATCATAATAAAAATAAAAATAAAAATAATAGACTAATAGTACTACTTAAAAAATTTAAAGAATGTAATAATCATTACTTTTATAATTGAAACATTAATTATTGTATTTACTTTTTACCCATCACAATATAATCGCAATGGTAACCATATTGAAATTTGAAACCATGATTTTGAAGTTTAAAAAAGAGGGATGCTAACTAGTATGACCATCAGTTTTATAAATTTTAAATGTAAAGATCTGATGGTTTACTCTCTTTCTAATGATAAAGTCTAATTTAATTAGTCATAACTAAGCGGGCCCTTTTTTTATTATTAGGGTCGTTTGGTTCACAGTAAAAATATAAAAAATTGTATTTATCAGGAAATAGAAAAAATTGTGAGTTATTTGATTGTCTACAAAATATGAAAAATCACTTCCTAATAAATTATATTTCTTATAGAGCATGGGAAATCATTTATCTATTCTTCCGAGGTAACTTTTATTTCTTGAGAAATGTAATTTTCTTTATGTCAATCAAATAATATTGAGAACTTCTCAGGAAGTAACTTTCTACGAAATTTAACTTCCTATAGGAACTTATTTTCTACATGAACTAAACGACTTCTCATAAACCTATAAATTAGTAGTAAAATGAATTTAAAAATCCAACATACAAAGCTGATGTTAATTATCATAAATTCAAGTAGATAATATCTTCAATTTAAAGAAAAAATAAACATATCGACAATCTTAATACTCAGACTATTTCTTTTATCAAAAAATATTTTGTAAAAAATAATTTAAAATATTATATTAATAAAAAATAAAACATTTTTTAATCTTAGCCTTTTAACTATATATATATATAAGAAATAAAATTACGGCATAATATCTTAGCTTTCAGTTTCAAGTGGTGGTCGAAATGGGACTAAAACAGAATCCAGATATATCTTAGCTACACAAGGCAATGGCATTATAAAATGGTGAAAGCATTAATTAAGAGAATCACGAGACGCCCTCTAAAGATGGCATATAGTGTCTGGGCTGTGATTCCTAGGGAGTGATCATTTGCATTTAAATGAATGAGAGTATATATTTTTTTATTGTGTTATATAATTTATATTTGTGAGAATGAAAAATATGTTCTTTTATCCCTTGATCGGCATCTTAGAAATAAAATTTTATTTTATTTTCAAATGAATTTTTTATAATAATATTTAACTCTAAGTAAAAAAATTATTTTATATATGATTTTTATTTTAATTGTATTTGTACAGTTATAAAATTTATAAATTGAATAAAAATTTTATTAGAATTCATTTCACTTATCCTAAAATACATATTATATAAAAATTTACGTCATTGCTAATATTATATTTATTATAATATCAATAAAATACATTTTTTAATTAAATTTTATATATTTCTAATACATTCTAAATAAAAAATTTTATTTATAAATAAATTAAAGTTACTATTTTCAATAAAGTTATCAAATAATAAAATTTATTTATAATTAAATTTAAATCGTTTATATTAAAATGAAATGAACTCAACGGTAAAAATTTGTCGTGCCAAACAAATTTTTAAAGAAATACAAATTGAGATTAATTTGAAATTTCTGGAACCAATATAATTTTTTCAAACAAAAACCCTAATATTTATAACTTTTACGTAGATTTGGGGAGACGATGTGGCCCCTCAGGCCATATTGTGTAATTATAATTTTTTAATATTCCAACATAAGTTCATCCAAAGAGCAAGAAATAATATTTTAATGAAGAAAGATGAACTTTAGTTAGTGATGTCCAACTCAAATAAGATAGCCTAGCATATGCATTATTTTATCCATGCAACTTATTAAAATATAATATTTTGGTACAATTATTGGGGGGCTTATCTAATAAAGCTGGAAGAAAATGCCACAGCTCTCCCTACAAAAGCAGTAAACGACATTGTTGTCCGGGAAACGTGGGAGAAAAATGATAAAAAATGTTTAAAGAGAGGGCAAATTTTCATGAAAGAAGGGGTATGTGCCTTGTAAAGTTTGAGTTGATTGGCTTGTTAATTTCAGAATGAACTTCGTGCCTTGGATCCGCTGCTTGGAAGAAAAACACATAATTATTTTCTTCCTTCTTTATTATTTATTATATTTTAAAAATTTTTATCTTTGTTTATCATTTTAAAAATTTAATAAAATATTAAATATAATTTTTTAATTTTATTTTATCATCCTTCTTAAAATATCTTAATATATTTATTCTATCATTTTTTATTTTCAATTATTTTAAATTTTATGTAAAATAAAGGATTAAAAATAATGTTAAATTTTTTTCAAAAATAAGTAAATTAAGTAATTTTTTAATATTTATAAAATAAATTAATTATGATAGATAATAAAAAATAAAGGAAGTTCTTCTCAAATTATTTTGTGCAATTATGTCATCTTCCCTTTCTAGTAATTTCAACTATTTATAATTTTATTAATTACAGCGACTGCAATTTAGAATCTGATTATTACTACTTACTAAAAATATCCACGGAGGGTTTTAAAATTTCCATCCTACGGTTAGCATAAGTGGGAGTTAAGGCTCGAAGTACTTAAACATTTGGTTGGAGAGAAAGCCACCCCCCGGTAACAAAAAATAGTGATACTAGGACAAAGGGATTGCCAAGGAAGGCTATATACAATGACCATCAATATTATATATTTCAACAATTTTATAAGAATATGCAATTTGCTGTCATGCCATCTCAATTTAAATTGTAACTATTTTTTATTAATTATATCATATATTTTAATAATATTAAATTATTTAATAAAAAATCTATTATTTTTGTAATAAGAATATTACTATCTTTAACTACATTTTCATTCTTATATTATTTTATTTTATCTTTCTTGTACCAACATTTTAGTTCCGTTTGGATGGTTAGAATAGAATAAAATAAGAATGAAAAAGATAATATAAATAAAATAAAATAATTATTTGATAATTATATTTAGTGTGATAAGAAATAAAATTAATATTTTATTTTATTTTTATATTTAGTACAATAAAATAATATAAGAATGAAAATGTAGTTAAAGATAATAATATTCTTATTATAAAAATAATAGATATTTTATTAAATAATTTAATATTATTAAAATATTTGATATAATTAATAAAAAATAGGTACAATTTAAATTTTATGGTCAAAATTATAATTAATGAAAAATTTTCTTTAATAAAAGCATAAAAATTATAATGTCCTAAATTTTTATATTAAATATTTTTTAAAGAATAAGAAATTTCATTTTTAAATTTTGCTATTAAAATTTAATTATTAAAATATTTTAATAAAATATTTAAAAATTAATATTTTTTATTATATGTTAATAAAAGATAATGTTAGAGTATATGAAAAACATAAGAGATATGCGTGTAAAAAGGTTAATCCATAAATGATAAAATGATTTCTTCTATTACTTTTATTATGAAATCTTCATTTCATCATTTGATGTAATGACCGATCTATAAGAAATGAGCATTTTCATTTTATAGCGCATACTAATCAAAATTTTTAGTCATTTTATTTTTATTTTTTTATTTTATTTCATCCAACTAAATACACTCTTAATTTTGAAATATATGAAGCCGCCTTTTATGATTTTAACCTATTTTTTTATCTAACTAAACCTAATTTTTTATTTAAACAAGTCAGAACAAAGTCAATAAATAAGTTTATCTAAATAAATAGTTAAAATTGTAGGTTTGGTGCTTTGGCTTATAAATTCACCAAACCAACCTATTTTAATATTTAATATATTTATAATATACTATAACATAATATTATATATAATATATATTTGTAAAATATACATATATATATATAATAGCATAATTTTAAATTATACATACAAATATAAATATAAATTTAATTTAATTATTAATTTATTTTTATCTTGAAAATCTTTGCCTATTAATATATTTAAATGTTTATTTATAAAAATAAACTTTTAAATAAGTTAATAGTTTAGGTCATAATTTTAAAAAAGGGCAGATCAAATAAAATTTTAATTTTATATAAATTGATAGATTATATTCAAGCTAATAATTTATAAAATAAGTTTAATTAATTTAAATTAAAATTTAATCTATTTTCACTGTAATTGATAATAAATGCAATAATTAGCCTCTAATTTATAAGAAATGTGACTATTGTATTTTTTAAAATATATTATTGACATTAATAGTTCTTTAATTTTAAATTTGATATATTTATTGATTTTCTGTTACTTTTTAAAAAATAGAAATGAAAAATATTCATTATTAACTTTCACCCCCAAATTCATTCGCGTGGTGAGATCCACATTAGTTTCCTCGTTCCTTTCCATGTCATGTGCTTTCTGCATGTTTTCGGGATCTTTTGATGGTATAGTTGAAGTGCACCTTGAAGTTTTGCAGTGAATCCGGAAACGCCGTGCCTAATTTAATAATTCATTTCAGTATTTTTTACTTAGTTTAATTTTATAAAATAAAGTAGAATCAATAATTATATTAAATATAAAATAAAAAGTAAAAAAATATTAATATTAATGATATAATTTGAGAATATAATAATTGTTTTTTATAAATTAAAAATTGATTATTGCATTTACTTATCACGGAGTGATAACCATTTATCAAGAAATAATGAAAAAAAATGAGAGAGAAACTTAATGCTCACTCTTTACTTTTTTTTCCTTATACTTACTTTTGTGTAAATATATAAAAATATAATATTAGTTAAATAAAAAACTATTTATTTGCTTGCTCAACTTGTTCTTAGAATTGCATTTTTAACATCCTTTTTCCCGACTGATCGCTTCTTTGGAAAATAACTTGTGAGGAGTGAGTGTGAATTGGAATCATATTCCATATCCTAAAAGCAACAGTGATGGCTAAGCCCTGCAAAAGCTGCAATTGAAATCTAGAAACTTGGCGTAACGCAGATGATTTTCTGTCTGATTTTAGTTCAGTGGTTTCTTCTTATATTATTGAAACGAAGATCCCCATAACCTCAAATGCTCCCGTACATTACCCTGCGGCCAATGCATCATCAGTCATGAAGCAGAATGCTGAGAACACGCACGCCTCGCATGTAGTCGTTTTGTTTATTTTGATAAAAAAAATTTTTTAGAAATAAAATTATAAAATATTAAAAATAATTTATATATTTAATATTAAATATAAACGTTTGATAGATGATAATTTTTCTTATAAAATATTATTTGCATCTATTATTATAATTTTAAGTATTAATTTTTTAATCATAAAGTAAAATTGCAAATGATATTTCATCATTTGTATATAAGAAAGGGTAATGTAATGAAAAGTTTCACCGATTAAATATATTTACTATTATATTATATTTAATATATTAAGATTTATATTTTTTATTTTAATTTACTTACTTTGCAATTAAAAAAAAAAGACAATCCAACAATAAAATCCTCAACTTCTTAGGAGATATTTTACTTTTGTTATAATTATTCATCTTTTTTCCCACTTGTAAGATTAAGTTAAATGGTGAAAATAAAAAATATAACAAAAAGATATATATTTATAGGTTCCATTTCACACAAATAACTAATAAGTTAATTAATAATTTATAATTGATAACTGATAAGTTAGTTAAAATATTTCATAAAAAATAGATATTGAACTAATTAAAATTGTAAAATAATGTAAAATGATATATTAATAAATATATATATAATTAAAATAATTTATATTTATCTAAAAATTAAGTTATACTAATATAATTAAAAGCTTTAAAATAAAAGTATAATATTTAATATTTAATTAATTATATTTTATAAACTTATATGTTTATTTACTTATATAATTTTTTATTTTTATATATTATAAAATTATAATTAATTAAAATATAATTAATTATATTTTATAATATTATTTATTTACATATATATTTATAATTTAAAATTAGGATATAGTTATGTTAAAATTAAATTTATTTTATTTTATAAAAATTATTTGAATTTATATTACAAAAGATATGGCTTGTAAATTGATCAAAAGAATAAGAATAAATTTGGAAAGAATTTAAAGAAATAGTAATTTATAAATTATAAATTACTCTAGATAATTTATAAGTTTATAAGCTATAAGGTTAAGTTAAGTTAGTGCGAAAAATACCTCTAGAAATTAACTTATAACTTACTGATTAGGTTAATAAGTTATAAGTTAACTTATTTATTGCACGAAATAGAGCCATAATTTCACTTTGAAATTATAAAATATTGATAAAATTATTATTAAATTATATAAAATTATAGTTTTATCTCTAAATAATAATCTGTATATAGATGAAATTGTTTATATAAAAAAATGAAATTATTTATATAAATTATTATTTAAAAATTATAATTTCATATAATCCAATGATTATTTTTTCAATATAGATAAAATTAACAATTTTATCTATATTTCATATTGTCAAGGTAAAATTTGACAATTCATTTTAATATTTTTATTTATTTAATATTAAAAAAGTGAATAATTATAAAATATAAAATTAATAATACTAATTATAAAATTTAAAATATATAATATTTATTACCTTTATAAATAAAAATATTAAATTATTTACTCTTTTATGTTTTAGGTGTAAGCTCCTCGTATGATCATTTTTCTCATTTTTTTATATTAGAAAAAGAGAAAAAATTTGACGTGTAAAAGTGAGGATTGAATCAGCTTTGTTTTTCTAATAAGGCTATTTACTCGTGATTTAGATGGACAAAAAACACTTGAATTTGTTTTAGGTCTGTATCAACAAAAACACTAGTAAAATTTTGAAAGAATCTTGATTCATTAAAATTAAAATTGGTAAAAGATATTCGCATATATATTATTATATTATTTCCCACATTTTTATATATGACATAGTTTGAAATTTTGAGTCAAGATTAATGTTATTGATTCAAATAAGTGGAACAAAGTTACCTTATGTTGCGCACTTGAGAGATCCTACAGAGAAAACGATAGTCCTATCTGTTGGGAACGATGTTCGACAGGGTACTTGACTAGAATAGAAACTTGACTATGATAAACTCATTTTTTTTAAAATATTAACAATGATAAATGATTTTTTATTTCATAAAAAATTTTTAAAATTATATCCAAATGAAGGGGTAATATATTATTTATATTAATTAAAAAATATTTAAAAATATGATGATAAAAAATAATTTTTTAAAAATTGAGGAATTTTTTAAAATTTTTATATTTGATATTAAATAAATAAAATATTTTTTCATATTAATATTTTATTATTATATTTTATAAAAAAAATTCATTAAAATAAATAAGATCTAAATATATATATTTAAAATTTAGAATTTAAATTAATATTAAAAATTTTAAAAATATTGGTAGATACCACTACTAAAGAGCTATTATCGAGTATTATTGTTCCTCGGCTAAAAATGAAGACAAATAGACTAGCTTTGTGGTTAGGTGCAATTTTTGTTGAAATCGGAGAAAGTGAGTAAGGTTCTTTCTGCCCATAACGCCATGTGCTGATGGTTCTGGTTCTGGTTCTGGCTCTGGCAATCTCATTCCACCCACTATTACAATATAATTTTATTTTATTTTTAAAGGATACTATGTGTGGGATAAGGTTTATAACTTTGTAGTTTCTAGGCTTTTGGACAGAATGAGGGCCTTTCTGCCGACAGAGGATCCCCAAGTTGGCCTCTCCAGCCAGGTGGCTGTCCTTTACCTTTTACCAACGGCTGTTTGGACACAACTGTAGCGTTGTTCCCATCCATCTCCATACCCTTATCAGCGCCCATATCTGTTCGGTGTGCTATAGTCTTTCTCAATTCAATAAATAGTGCAATTTAATTTCGGAAGTTCAAGTATATATAACAAGCTTAAACTTTACAATAGATTAAGAATTTTATTAAAAAGTTATTTTAAATTAAGAATTTTATTATATTAGACAATATTTTCAATAGATTATCATTCATTTTAAATAATGAATTTGTTAGTCTTATATCCAAAGTTAGGAGTATTAGAACTTTTATATTTATTAGTAATGTCTACATAAACAGAACATTAAAATAAGTCTCATGTAATGATTTACCTCTCATTTAATCAATAATATTTAAATATTTTCATTTATTCCCTTTCATTTTTCTTTACACTTTCTCCTCTAAATTTTAATCATATTTTTCAATGTCTTTCATAATGTATTTTAGCCAAGTATATTAACTAGAAACACTTATGATTTGTATTGATGGAGAAGAATGGAGTGAAAGGAGAAGGATGTAGATATTTATTGAGTAATCTTTTCTTCATTTAAAATTTTTAATTTAGAAGGAGAAGGGCATGGGGGGTTAACATCCTCCAATATTAGTTGTGCTCATCCAATTCAGAGAATTCTAGAAGATTTTCTAAGCATATAAATACTAAAAGAAAGAGTCATCATTTAATCACTCATTCTCCTCCTTTTTCTTTCCTTCCATAATCTTTTATTACCTTCCTTCTTTCTTTTTTTTATTAATTCTATTTTCCAAACATATTATTAGTCTAACTATGCACCTCTCTAGGTCCTCGAGCGGATTTTTTGCTTACTTTGAATTTATTAAAAGTAGCTTCTGTTCTGTAGGGTCTCCACACCCAAATGTCATTGGCTCAAACACCCACTCAGGAATAAATCATTCTTTGAAAGCAACGTTATGTTTAAACAATTGAAATCAATCAACTACAAGCAAAGTTTCAAAATTGAATATTGGAGATCAAACAAGATAATGAGAGATAGTACAAAAGACAATATTCACAAGGGGACTCCGCTTTTGTAAATCTTGGCATATGGGGATCAACTGAATAATTGAGTTATTTGGCGATGCACATGGCATGATACATATACTAGACTGCACTGCAACCAACAAGTAAGTCCCCTCCCTTGAAACCATCTTGCTTGGGAGTTTTACACGTTAACAGAGAAAGAGAAGAGGTAACTACATTGTACACGAGGATCCCAAATTGAAAGTTTATAATAATGAAGTGCATGGAAAACAGAATGAGAAAAGCCAAATCTCATCCGGAATCGAGTACGGGAGGGGTGAGGAAGAAGGCAAGAAGCTGTGATAAAAGCGTAAGCAATCAACAAGATCTAACATCTGAACCTGAAAATTTTTATATTTATAAAAAGTAGACCGGTACATTTTATAAATTAATATTGTAAAATAAAAAATATTACAATAAAATATTTTTAAAATTTTAATATAATTTAAATATTTTTAAAATTAATTATTTGAAATAAAATATTATAATATTTTTATATACATGAAAATATTAATTTTTTTATAAAAAAGTAAAATCAAGCCTAATTGTCTATACTAAAATTCATATAATTTACTATTTTTACTGTTAAAACTTAAAAATAATTTTAAATTTACTTTTTTAATTTTTAAATAAAAAATCTTACAATGTTACATTCTGTATGTAATGTAAAATGTAGCAATACATTAGATTTTTTACTATACTTTATAAATATCAACACACCAATAATATTAATTTTTATTTTTCAGGTGATACTTTATAAATTCAAATCTCATTATTTGTGTGTGTGTGTGTGTGTGTGTGTGTACACACACACGCGCGCAATTTTAAAAGTACAATTTATCATTGCAAAAGAATTCATATAATTTGTATTTTTGTATTTTTGTATTTTTTAATTTTATTGTAATGTTTATTTTAAATTAAATAGGTTTTATTTAATGCATATTAATATAAAAATATTTAATTAACTATATTTAATATTAAAATAATTTTAAGAAATTAATGTTAAGAAAATGAGATAAAAATTATAATTTTAAAAAATAAATAAAAATAAAAAATAAGAATTTTGATAGTATAAGTTTGTTTTGAAATAATAACAATAAGTATAAAATGATAATGAAAAATAATATCAATAAAAATAATAAAATATAGAGCAAATTACTCTCACCTCCCTTGAGCAAATTACACTCCTTTCCCATTGATTTTCAAAACACAACACTCCCTACCTTATATTAATTTTTGCATGACAATTTAACCCTTCTATTAGTTTTTCGTTGCTGCTTTATGTTAAGTGATGTATCATTAGCTTCTATAAATTTCTAATTCCTTGATTGCCCCCTAAAAGCAAGTCAAAAATACTCTCCCATCAATTCATTAATTTCGTATCAACTAAATTAATGAAATAAACTTTATTTATATTACCTTATTGTACAAATTTATTTTTTAAGTAATCTCATTAATAATTTTAGTTAAGTAATAATCTATTATATATATATATTAAAGAAAATAATTTACAGGATTTTTATAAAGAATAAATATAATTAATTTATTATGACATGAATTTATTTTATATTAGTCAATAAGAATAATTTAAGAAAATAATAATTATCAATTTTAAATATGTAACAATCCATCAAAATTTTACTTAAAAAAATTACAAGTCTAGGATAAAAAAAGCTTTTTTTCATTTCATAGATTTATTTTTTATACAAGATTTCTACACTTAAAATATTTTTTTGGCTAAATACTTTTACTAGAGTATTTCATGCATCACAAAAAATTGATTTCACATCTTGTTGAACTTTGTTTACATATTTATAATTTTTTCCAATCGAAATTAATTATTTTAATAATTTTAATATTTGATTCATTTTAATTCTTTTAATCAAATCAATCTAATTATAACTTTTTAATCATATTAAATTTATTTTTTTACTTGTTCAATTAATTTTTATTTTATTAGAAAAATCAAGTTAGTTGGTCCTAGAAAAAAGAATTCATTTATCTCCAAGATATATATTAACCTTAATTGATAAAATTGATTTTTTATTTTTTGAATCAAATTCTTGTTAATGAATAACAAGTAGATTTCTTAAACTTTTATTTCATAAATTCACAAAAACAACATCACAGCTAAATGAAATAATCAAATCATATTAGCATTACCATATTCACAAGAAAATAAGAAAAACAAAATGAAAACTCCATAAATATTTAAAGCATTAAATGTTATTAAAAAGAAGAAGAAATGGATAGCTATTTTACTGGAATAAAGCCACAAAAAAATCACCAATTTCAAAAGGCCAAAAAATGGAAAGAGGTTAAAAAAACAATGCCCTAATATTCAAATGAAAATTTGGAAAAAAAAATTTAAATGAAACTCACAAATATTTTGCATCAACACAATGTACAAACTCTAAACAAATATGAAAAATATTAAATAAAAAAAATCATCACAATCTTAGCGTCACTCAAATGAAAATACACTAAAAATTAATGAAGAAAAACCTTACGTTTTGATGCAAGTAAGGCAAGCTCCTTGTCAATGTCTAAAAATGCCTTGGAAAATCCAAAAAAAAAAAAAGAAAAGCTTTTCAGGAAAAGTCGCCATTTTCATCGATTAAAAGAGAAAGAGAAAAAAAAAACTTTTTGAATTTTGTGTATTACATGTCTTTATGAGGATGAAATGCTTCTTCTTAAGCCTCACATCAACAGGGGCATAATTGTCCAAGAAAATTTTTCACTAACATATGCAAACGGAGTTACTCATAGGGGAGGGGAGTGTATTTAGGCCTTACCTCAGGGGAGGGGACTGTAATTTACCCTAAAATATAAAAAATAATTTGATAAGTAAATGAATGAATTAAGTTAATTATATATCTGAAAGTTGTGAGTTATTCATGACCCATTTAAATTTTTATACTAAATTATAAATAAATAAATAGATTAATAATGACTCACCTACTTTTAACATAATTTATAGGATAAAATACACTAACCTTTCTTGAGGTTTGACTTAAATACACTCCCCTCCCTTTGATTTTCAATTTTGAATGAGAGGTTCTTGAAAAATGAAAAAGCATTACTCTCCCCTCCCTTAATGTCCAACTTCCGTTAATGCCCCTAACAAAAGCTTTTTGAGAAATATGTAACAAAATATTTTGGATAATATTACCCTTTATACCACTAGCAATCAAATTAAATATTTTAATTTGTTGTTTAGTTAATGATATTAAATTATCATTTTGTGATAAATGTATGATTGATTGTCTCTTTTTTATTTTTAAATATAAAAAAAATTATTTGAGATCATCCAAAATTTTAATTTAATAATTTTTTTATTGCTACAATAAAAGGAATCCAGTCATGCTTAAGGTGTTGGATTCTATAACTTAGTATCAATACTGATTTTGAATACAGAGCCTTCATAACTATTTACCTCCACATATAATCAAAAAAATTTAACGCAAATCCAATAATTATATATTCAAGAAAATGCTCAATTATCTATTAAAATTGGTAAATTTCACCTACAAAAATTTAGTAGTCTAATTTTATTCTTCATTTATAATCCCTACAATTCAACAATGTTCAATAGTAGTTATTGGTTATCAAATTCAATGATTTATTGGTATCAAATTTAAGAAAATTTATTTGGCTACTGTAGTAATATCTAGCAAAATTAAAGTTCTCAAAACCTTCAAATATGAAATTTAAAAAAGTTTATTGATTTAATAATATCCAGATTAATTCAAACCATTATAATTTATAAATGATTCATCTTTTGGATTGAACAAGAAGCATGATTACCATCATTTTTTGAACATTATCATTGTCAACACTGATATGAGCATGAATATAAAAATCAAATTGATTGTCTAGACTTTTACTTGAAAGAGCCTTAATTCCATATACCTTCCTTTGAATATAGAAATCAAATTGAATCAAATTGATTCCTATGGATGGTAGTAAATGAAATTGTCACTCTGCAACATTTACTCGGAAACTAAATGGGCGTAAATTTAAGAAATTGTCCTAAGTTAAGAACCAAACAAAGTTTCTTAAAAATTCAAACTTCCATTTAAAGAAATACAATTACAAAACCACTTGAATTTAAACTTAAAAAGAAACCAAAACCAAATTTTCTCAAGCAGGTGAGAGGAAATCAGGTGATCGAGCAATCCAGCAAAGCTTAACCTAGGTGAAACCGTGAACATTGGTGACTGCACAACAACCAAATCTATAAACCTACTCTCCTTAAAGCCATCATTACCTTCACCAGAATCCTTCTACTTTATTGGCAAAAGCCCACCTCGGTTGGCTGGTCCTTCCATCGGAAACACCATAGCATCGGCTAAAAGCTGTGAAATGACTTGAAGTTATCATTTTTAGCGACAAAGTTATAAAACAAAATCATGGTACCAGGGCTGAAACTAGAAGTCCCACCATTGAAAAGCATTCCCATGGAATTGCGTGGTGGGAGAATGATTGTGGGTTATTCTCGATGGTGTCGTCGTCTTCAATGGCGATTATTGCTTTCCATTTCCACTTATTTGGTTTAAGGCAGCAGAGAATATTTCTTACCCACTTCTTCGTTGTTGTTAGTTGATCTTTGGTTTGGTTCTTTTAGGTTTTTGCAATAGAGATCAGAACAGGGATAATTTAGTTCAAATAAATAACAAATTAACTTCATCCTTTACTGTTAATGTTAAGGGAAATCCAGCTTAAAATTGAAAATGAAGGCGAAGGAGGTATATTTAGACCAAACATCAAGGGAAGTTAATATATTTAATCCTAATTTATATCCATCGTAATACATCCATTTATCCTCTCTATTAACATCTTCACCATGGCTAACTCAAGTTAAGCATAACTTCAACATATTATAGATTTCTTAAGGCTTCTTTTTAATATTTTTTTTTATTAAATCTCTAGCGAGCTCAATCATAAAAAAAATTAAATATTTTTATCATTAAATTATATTTAATATATTAAATTTTATATTTTTTATTTTAATTCACTTACTTTAAAATTTAAAAAAAAATAATCTGATAATAAAAATATTCAACCTCTTAAAAAGGTAAAATTCCTCGTAGAATTACCCATTTTTTTAATACAAAAGCTCACAAGGATGCAAATCGGATTTGCCTGCATCCAATTATCATCAATATTATTATGCATTCCATTCCTGTTTGATTTTGCCCATAATCTCACTTAAGCTATGGGTCTCGTGAGAATGTAGAAGAAAATCATTTACTAACGTATAACATGTATATTCAGCCACATTAGCAGAAAGAAACCTCAGGAGTCCGTTGAATCAATGTAAATGCTTTCTTGTAAGAACTCAGAAGCCCAAAACTGTTATAGTTCATTCAGGAGTCAGGAGCTGATCCCATTCTGCTAGAATAAGGGTAACAACCTAAACCAACCAGGTCCAAGGTGACATTAGAGGAAAAAACAGCCTACTATTAGCAGCAATACCATAAAACAGCCTGATCAACACTTCACAGAAAACCCATAAAAAAAAATCACAAAAAACATTAAATATAAGCACTTTCTATGCCAGTGCCATTTCTAGCTACCATTTACAATTAATTGACACTAAAGGGTTAAGTTATTTTCAGGAATGTTATCCAGGTAAGTCTTCACACGACTTTGAT
Organism: Sindora glabra; assembly: GCA_020226215.1. Classification (NCBI taxonomy): domain Eukaryota; kingdom Viridiplantae; phylum Streptophyta; class Magnoliopsida; order Fabales; family Fabaceae; genus Sindora; species Sindora glabra. The sequence goes on from CM035227.1 coordinate 15,710,911, forward strand.
TTATCTCAAATATGAATGGCATCCCCCTTATCTGCAAAATTAACCAAATTACAATTTCATTTCATAAATAGACTACTATTTCAGATCAATCATTTTTGTGGTACAAGGAACATACCTCAATCAGACAACTGGAGAGTAGCTTTTGAGACTGACCAGCATTCACTTCTGTGTTATTAACCAAGATCGACCCCTTGCCAAGGTTCCTAAGGTAGAAAGATCCCCCACTGTCCATCTTTATAAGTGCCTAAAACATTAGCAAGCAAAGAGCATTTTATCCGTACATATGAAACAACAATTAACGCTGCTGCCATGGGCGCATAAAGCCAAAGGTTGTAAATATAACTAACCTGGCGTCGAGAGATTTTATTAGCACACCTTTCTTTGCCCAAGTCAATGTCGACAATAACATCTCCTGCTGCTCTACCAAGTAAAACCTGCAGTGTCATCCAATGTTTCATATCATTTGACTTCAATTAGATGCTATCACACGGCACAGAAAGACCATAATTATGCAAGGCTCTTCAAATTTTGGATATAACCAAAATTTATATAATCATCAGCTGTCTAACTTGCAAGTTACAACTCAAAGAAAAACATCTTCTAACATGCTAGTAAGTCAGGTAAGGAGTTTAAGTGTTCAAATACCTCTGGTTTCTTTATATAATGCCTTGAATGGCGACCATATAGGATTGCAAATGCTCCATGCAAAGCAATGGCTCTTTGCATATAAGAATGAGCCCCTTGTTCCAGCCTTATGATAGATCGCTTAGTGTCCTCATGTTGATATCTAGATACTAAATTGTAAAAAGAGACAAATATTATTAAACTATGATAAAAATACAGACAATGCGAAAAATAATGAAAGATTTAGCACATTTTCTTCACACAATAATGTGAACATGACAATGCAGAAACTATTGGAAGTGGGATACAAAAGTAGAATTAAACAAGAGAAATATTTGATACTGACTGACGCTGTTAATTAATCTCAGTCTTCTTCATCACTAAAAATGCAATAAAAACAAAATGAAGAATGAAAGCAGCACATCCAATTACTATATGACATTCATCAACATTATGCACACACATTACAGCCATATCCAGAAAATTATCAACTGACAAGTAGAATGCATAATCAAGTCAAAATATCATATAATGGGGAGTGGCAAGTCTGATCCACAAACCAAGTCCTGGCCAAATGCCAAAGATGGACCATGACAGATACACAGGTACATTTCACAAATCACCGTAACATAGGCAATATGTGGGTTGTATACTTTTTATGTTTCACAATGAATTGAAGAAATCAATGAAAAAGCCATTCATGCTTTGTTTAGAACCAATTCTCCCAAAATTGAATTCAATTCAGGTCAGTAGAAATGATTTGAGTTCATTAGAAAATGATTCTAATGTTGGGAATATTGTAAAAAATAATTACTTCATATGGTTTACAAATAAAATCTTTAATTAAACACAATGAAAATGCAAGGAATTCAATTGAAAGGTAGATTGTCAAAGCATCAAGGTATATAAATCATAACACGAGGATAAAGTTATTGATAAAACCTTTTTTTTTTGCCAAATAAAATAAATTTTAGAGAAACTACGTCAAATTTGACTCAATTTCAAAATCTAAAAATTCTTCATAAAACAGGATTTGCAAATGAATTGAACTCTTTGATTTATTTAAATCCAAACAACCATTTGCCATGAATTTATTTGCAAAAGAATTGAACCTTAGTTTTAAAATGTTACCAAATGGGGTATAAGGCTATGCAATTCAATGTCTACAAAATTTCTAATTAAGAGAATCAACCCCCCTCTCTCTTCCCGAAAAAAAAAAAGAAAAAAAAAGAAAAAGGAATCATATGAAGGTTGATAAACAAGTATGGGCAAGACAACAAGTGAATGTTGAACAGATCATAAGAAGTCTACCAAAAGCCTGCCATTGAAGCATGCTGTCTCCCCATAAGGCAGCACCAAAATGCAATGACAAATTAGAAAAAAAAATGTTATTTGGTTAGACTAATGGTCTAATGTAGGTTTCTCTTTGACAAAGAAAACAGGATGCCAAAGAGCAAAAAGTGAACAACGACTAATGAAGGCTGGAATCTGAGTAATACCTTCCTCACAACAGCACAAATCCTGGTCATCAGCATCCAGGTCCATATCAAGTATCTGTAGGATGTAAAAAGGGAAATTCAAATTATATAAAAATGCATACCGGGTAAAGCTAAGTCTGAAATCAAAGATCAGCACCACTGGCCATACCATTGCCTCAATGTCAGAAAAATAAGGAACATCATCATCACTTTCTATAAATTGCTCTTCTGGATCTGATGTTGGTGGGTTTGCTGCCAGTACAGACCCAACAACATCTGAGGATCCCATTTCAGCACAAGACAGTTGATGATCTTGAATTGGCATGGCCACATCTTGCTCTTGTTTCATCCCAACATCAGAGTGATGATGGTATCTATAAGAACCATTGGCTGGTTTCCCATTGAAAGAATTTTTTATTAAATCATTGCTTGAATTATTTGGCAAAGAAATGCTGGAAGCCTCTTCCTTTGGATTAACATGGACAAGACCATTGGTGCTTGTGTTTGCTGAACTAGTTGTACCCAAGCCACCACAGGCAGTAACTGCATTTCTAGGCACTGCATGTGAAACTCGACCACTAGACAACTCATATTTTACCTTTGAGCCAGTGAGAGATCCTGCCAAGGGAGGTGAACCCATCTTGTGAGAAGATGCATGAAATTCTCTATGGTTTCTTGGTCCCGCCTGCATCAAACTTGTACCTCTTTCAGTATTTATGTGGCTATATCCAAAATCCTCAGCAAATGAAGAATTTGGCTTATGGGCTTCTTGATAGTTCCATCTAGAGAAAGGAGCTGTTGAAGGAGGGGCATCAAAGGGAAGGAAAACATCATCGTTGCAAGGAATTTCTGGGTCCTCAGTATTCAATGTACAGCAAATGACACCATTAGTTAGTTCAGGAAAACGAGGGTCTTTAGCCAAGGTAGAGGATGGCATTTGGACCTCTGATTTGTTAACTACTTGTCCATTGCTAGAACATGATCCCATGTTATTTTCTACTTCTGCATGATATGGAACTGACAAATTTGAAATTTGTGCATGTGTGGCCAATGAAGTCTCTACTTCAGTTATTTTGGGTATCTGATCTGGACTAACATCATTTGGTGAGTTTAGCAGAAGTGAACTTAGGCCATCATAATAAGATTTATCAAGCCCATCTTTCCCATCAACATCCATCAGATAGAGTTCTTCCTCATTAGAGAAGTTCAAGAGAGAATTGGATAATTCAACCAGATAAGCTTCCCCGCAACCAACAGAACTTTTGAAATCATCACATGATATATCTCCTTCTTCAATACCTTCATCGGTTCTCCAAATTGGCATTTCAGGAAGTGGAGATAACTGCAACTCATTAAATGATGTTCCACAAGCCAAATCAGATGAACCAAAGACAGGATTTCCATCAAATTGAGGACACAAATTTTCAGGGTCATTGTTAATATGATTATATGTTGATAATGGCATTTGCTTTAAGCTCTCATCAGCAATCAAGCTATCTACAACCAATTCAGCTACAACACCCGATTCCTCAACACCTCCATTCAAAGACATTTTGTCTCCTAGGATTTGAGGCTCTTCTTTCGGAATAATCTCTTGATTAATAGGAAAATCCTCTTCAACTGGATTCTCAACTCCAGAGTAAAAGGCACAGGCAGTAACTCCATTAGTTGCAGCACTACTATCAATCATATTTTCAGGAAAAGTACAGGGCATAGAATCAAAATTTGATCCTTCAAATCCAAAATGATTTGAGGCTGCAACTTCTGGAATGCAATTCTCAAGTAAAGGTTCACCTCCATTTTCCACATAGTCAGCATTCTGTGGTCTGGCAAGAAAGCTTAAATCCATCGAATTGAATGTATCATTACAAGCTCTTTTACGCATAGCATAGTAAGCACCTCGTACACTTTCGGATTTTCTCTTAACAGAAGTAAATTTGCTTTCTTTTGAATGTCCAGACTTGTTGAACTTTGATGGGAGAGGCAAAGCAGAAACCTCAATAAGACTCATGCATGCAGAGGCTTCTGCAGATATAAGGGGGTCATAGAGGAGGGAATACCAGCGATCTTGTATCTCTCGAACAGTATATCTGCGAGAAAACTGCACTGCACCTTTTGCAAGTGACTCTAAGGAAGCACCAGCCTATAAATATTTGTGAAGATTAACCTCAACAAAAATAGTAATACAGATGTCTATGAACACAGACCATTTTTAAATGCATCAACAAAGGGGGATCTTTCTCTGCCTAAAACTTATACATCTATACATGTATTGATGGCAGTAATAAGCATGGTTCACTTGTAGCATATACATAAAGGAGAAGAAAGGAAGAAATAATTTTCCCCAACATCAATAGCTGCAGTAACTAAAGGTGGGGAATGTTACAGAATATAGAACAATATGCCATTAGAAGTTACATTTGAATGGTTGACAGTGAAGTCCCCAACTGACCTTAAGACAAGTACTGCACAAAATTAATAGAAAGCATGATATGAACAAGCAGAAAACAACACATGTTGATTCAATTCAAAGACACTTACAGACAAACAAAAATGCTGACGTTATGACATACATGGATAATGCCTTAGAATTGAATGTGTCAAAATACTTAACAGAACTATGCATTTTACCCTCATCCTGTGCTAGCAGTGGAATAATAGAAACGGGCAGCTCAGCATTTCCCCGAGGATTTAACTCCAACAATAAACATGAAATCTCCATCCTAAGGTTTTATAATGCTAGACAATTAATAACTCACTGTCCTAATATGACATTCCCAAGACTCAGAGATATCATGCCCAACAATAAGACTGTTTCATCTACAACCAGAAGCCACACACAATTGGTAGGCTGAATCCTAGTCTAACATCCAAATTTGGCAGTCTTCCGGCCCCTTAATAGTAGTATCTCAAACTCACAATCCACACTAGAGACCATGTAATCTAGGCCAAAAAGGGGACACCTGTTATACGGCTCCAACTAGTTAATTATATACCTATGTCTGCGTCTTCAACATTGTTTAAATTCCTTTTAAGTCCAACTCTTGAGTAGCACAACACACAGCAAAAAGTAAAAAATGAAATAAACCTTTCAGAGGATTTCCATGGCTAATCTGATATACAGGTTAACTAGGAGGAAAACAGGCTCCTTCTGAGAAAATTCACAATTCACGCAGAAAAACTTCTAAAATTGTTCACAGGCAAAACTGCCATACCGAAATCCGGAAATACTAAAAGCTTGAATTTTCCAACATATTTACAAATACAGGGCAGCAAAAAATAGTACAAGCTTAGAAAATCATAGTAAATATAAATGGCAGTGGAAGAGTAAGGGAACCTCGACGGCGTTTTTAAGCAAGAGATCGTCTTCCGGAGCCCATGGTAAGAAGGTGGCAAGAGCTCCCATGATAGAAGCTAAGTAATCTTATCTGCGTCTCTGCCTTACTTTCTCAGCAACTCAGCGCCCTCGCTTTCGCGTTCCCATTCCATGAGAGTAGGTAGGGGAAAAGAAGGGTTTTAGGAGCAAACAATAAAAATAAAAAACCGCTATTTTGGGTGACAGGTGAGTTGATGAAAATTCCAAGTCGCTGATTTCATGATTTACCACGTGCCCTGTACTCTGCCGTCAGATAATGCAGGTGCAGCTACTTCTAGGTTGACCTTCTTGACCGAAGAGTGCAATGTTTTGCCTTATTTATTATATTTTCTCAAAAAAAAAGAAAGTCGTCCTTTTGCACTGAGCCACTGGAGTATTTTTATTTGGAAAATACTAAGTATTCCAGAAAAAAAGTGCCGAATTGAGATCCCAAAAAAAATAAAAACACTTGATTACCGTTGATGTAATAAATATTAATGTGTGCGATATAAATATAAGGGTTGGCGTTTTTTCGGAACACTCGTTCAGCATTATTTATTGGGTCATCCAGCATCACCGCATTTATTTTTCTTTGGAGGTCCATGTTATTAATAAGGGTATTAAGTTATTAAAAACTGACATTTTAAATTTATAAGATATTATAAAATATTTTAAATAGTATCAAATATTATTACATTATTAAAATTATTATTATTCTTTTTCCTTGATTAAGGGACATTAATAGTTGATAAGATTATGAATATGCATTTTTTCTCTTTGCATTAAAATTATAATTTATGATATGATTAATTTAAGTATTGATAGGGCTGTCAAATAGATCAGCCCGGAACCCATAACTGATTTTTATAAATATGAACTTTAAAAAATAAGCCTGTTTTTAAACGATGAGTAATATGGATTAACTCATTACGGATCTAGTCCGCGACGGACCAATCCATCATAAATTCAGTTCGCAGGTTTTCAATTAAAATTAACAGACTAGCTCATATTCACACGAATTTTATGTAAATTTAGACCCTCTAAAATTAAACTTATTTTTTAACATTGGTAACATAGATCGACCCATCATAGACCTGACCCGTATTTGCATGAACCGATTCATTTTATAACCCTAAGTATCGGAGGCCATCAAGGTTGATATTTGACCGGTTAGTGAGGGATACCGACCAAATTTACCATAAATACCCTTGAGTTTAAAAAAACAATGTATGACCATAAAATAGAATAGGTAATATGGCTAGAAAAATTTTTAAGAAATTCAAAGCAAGTTGGAAAACTATATCTATGGTAAGAAGATGATAAATATTAATTATTTGCATTTGCATTATTGATTCTATGTTAAAAGACATCACTTTATAATTTAACATAAATTTAAATGAAATTTTTTCAGAATTATATTATATATATATATGAGAATATTGATTTGTATTTAAAAATGTAAAATAACATCTAATTATTTGTATGAATATTTATTTTTTCTCATGCAAAAGTTAAATTTGAAAATAAATTTTAATCAACAGTTTGTATAAATCTTACTAACCGAATTAAAAATAAATAATTTATTTCATGATCATCATTTTATGAAAGTGGTCAAATTTTAATAAATTAATTATCCATTTGTATATGTAATTTAAATTTAAATTTTTATTAATTTAAATATTAATTTCTTATTACTTGATAAACTAAAATACTAAAATTAAATTAAATTTTAAGTTTTTTAAAAAATAAATAAAGTTTTGTTTCATCCTTAATAAATCAATATAATATAAATAATTTTAAAATTTATTTTATAATATTTAGCAATTAAAAAATAATTTTTAAACTAAAATTATATTTTAATTTTTGAATTTTTTAATCTACATTAATTTAGTTCTTGAAGTTTTCAATCTAATTAAGATTTTAATTCCTAAAAGGGATCAACTTGATATAAATTTTAATCCTAATAGGAATTAAAATTTTACCTAAACTCAAAACTTCAAAGATCAAATTAATATAAATCCTATTATAGGGATGAAATTAATATAAATTGAATACTTCAAGAATTAAAATGAGATTTTAATCATTTCTTTAAAACATCATAAAATCTTGAATAGCAATAAATATATAAAATCGAGTAAAAATAAAATAATATATATATGTATATTTAAAATATGAATTTAAATTTGATCAATTATTAATATAAAATTTTATATACTACCAATAAAGAGGAAAATAATATGTCATAAAAAAATAAGAATAACTATGTTATTTAAAAAAGTTTTAACAATTTTTTAATAATATATTAACAAAGGGTCATGGGTGGAGGATGATATAAATTTGATTAACACTAATAACTGATCAAAAAATTTAAATTATAAATTTTTAATATTTGGTATTTTATTAATAGTAAGTGAGTCTAAGTTTTAACAATTTTTTAATACTATGTTAATGTATGAATTAGTGATAATATAAAATTAATTTACATTAATATTTAATAATAAATCAAACTTAAATTTAAATACATGTGTGAATTAAAATATGAATACATATTCTAAATTTATATTAATTGAAATAGGCTTTTATTTTGATAAATAAAAAGCAGTTAAATCATTAAATGTATAAATGCAAGAATCATGGATTGAATCTTAAATACAAAGAAAAGTATTAAACTTTTAAGAAATATTAAATATCACTTAGGTTAAAAATTTTTAAAGAAATAAGCTTAATTTTTATTAGTAAAATTATTTTTAATTGATGTCTAAAAAATCAAACTTATTAGGTCAATTCAATAAAAAAAATACAAATTGACCATGTGATTAGTCCAGTTAATTTTTAAAACTAGCCTTCATAAAATTGGTCAAAAAAATTATGAACCAATGATGAATTGACAATCAATTGATTTTTTCTAGAAAAAATATTATCATTAAATATATATATTTTTTATCATGATATTAATTATATATTTAAAGTTCAATATCCTAAGCAATTAAAACTTACATCGTTTCTATAAATGAAAATAACAAAACAAGAAAAAAAATTCAATATTAGGTTTATTATTATGGGCTTATAAATTTATAAAATTATTTGATAACGGTAGACATATTTTCATTATTTATATACATAAGTTTAATTTTTTGATAATTTGATTATTTTTAATTGTTATGTATTGAAATTTTTAATTTTTATTATAGTTTTGGTTGGAATTTGAATATTTGAACCTTGAATTGCTCTTATTTCTAATTAATAACTAATCTGATTTTTAAAATATTATTTTGAACTATATTTATGGTTAAATTAACTTTTTACTCATATAGTTTAGTTCAATTTGTAATTTTTTTTACATTTTATTCTCTTTTAATTAGGTTCTAAGATTTAATTTCACTTTTAATTAATTCATGATCATAATTAATTTGAAATATTCTGTTTGGGATTTTTTAATGTTTCAAGCATCTATTCACTTTTATAATTAGATCTTGATATAAAAATTAAAATTATCACCTAAATAAAGGTGCACATGAGCCAGGTTAGGCAGGTTTTAGGGTAGGCTAACTTGGCCGAAGTTACATGAAATTCAAGGACTCGAACTCAACTCAACCTATTTATATTTTAAAAAAATTTAACTTCACTTGATCTAATTTTTTAAATGAATAGCCCGATCCAATAGTTTGAAAAAATAATTTTTTATTTTTTAGTAAAAATAAATTTTAAAATAAAAATATATATTTAAAAAGATAATATAATATTTAAATATATAAAATATTTAATTATATTTTTATTAAAAATAATTAAATATAATTAATTTTTAATATATAATTATATTATTAAAAATAAATTAATATAATCAGGCTGAGTCAAATCTATTAAATTTTTTTATCTTGGTCTGAGCTTAAGCCTAATTATTAATCAGACTATAAAAAAAGTTTCACCAAACCTATTAAGCAAAAAAAAAGGTTCAAATCCCATATTTTTTTAACTTGAGCTCATCGAGCAAGGCGATCATGTACACCTCTGCACCAAAGTTACAAGAATTGCTAGGAGAGTCAAGAAATAATTCTAGTCATTCACAACGAATTTGATTTTACTGTATCCGTTAAATATTTAATTCAAACTGCAACAATTTATTATTAATTTAATTAATAGATGTACGTGTATGTGTTTGTCTGATTAAGAATCCTCACTACAAAAACTTCTTCTAAGCCCATGGATTGGAGTTCCCAAATGTCACGCAAAATTTTTTTTTCCATGAAGGTTACCGTCATGCAGGGTAATTTGTTTATTTGATAAAATGATCATGTCTTAAAAAATGAATTTTTTTATCTAATATTACATACTAAGTAAACTTTTTGATCATTGCATCTTTCATTATATTACATACTAAATAAATTTTTTTATCTTATATTACATACTAAATTAATAGATATATGTGTATGTGTTTGTCTGATTAAGAATCCTCACTACAAAAACTTCTTCTAAGCCCATGGATGGAGTTCCCAAATTTCACGCAATTTTTTTTTTTCATGAAGGTTACCGTCATGCATGGCAATTTATTTATTTGATAAAATTAATATTTCTTAAAAATTGAATTTTTTTATCTTATATTACAAACTAAATAAACTTTTTGATCATTGCATCTTTCATTTGAAACATGCTCTCACTCTAGAAGCTGGACACAATCAATTCAACTTCAAATACAAATGTAAACTTCAATAAAGAGCGTTTGTATTGATTGCCAATGAGATGATAGTGCTATCAATTTTTCTCTATTAAACTACAAAATACAGGGATTTGAGCTTCATGATTCCATACAACAAAGTTGCACAAGCATGTCAAAATGCAACTATGAAAAATGATATTCATATCTTGAAATCCTACACTTAATATGGAGTAAAATCTTATATCCATGTGAAAATGTAAGGGAGCATGCTCTGCAGTTACAATATTATACATAACATTATTGTTGCAGATCACTTTGCAATTGTAATTTTCAAAGGCAATTTTACATTACAAACCTGCATTTTCTTTCGTTTATTTATAGTTTTGCTAATTACACCGTAATCACAAACACTGCCCCAGCAATTTAAAAACATCAAGACATATAAAAGTACAAGTTCAACTGGTCCATACTACATAAGGTATTGGTTCAAGCATTACATCTGGCACTAGGGAACACATACGATGAGGTTAAAATACGCTAGACATACGCCAATTCAGATAGATGCATATTGAGTTTTGGATATTTAGCAGAAGCAGCACTACAAATACATATTTATTGGTAGCTACTAGTGGCATTGATGAGAGAGGTAGCGTCCTAGAAAAGTAAGGGGTAAGTTGTAAGATCCGAGGCAGCAGCTCCGCTGTGAGGATTAGGATGGCTAGGCTGTAGGCTCAAGGCAAACATGCGAGGTCCCAAATTTGAGAATCCGATCACAGAATCATAGTCCCCTCCATTGTCTACCATTCCATAACGTGGATCTTCTGCTCTTGCTTCCTATTTATTCAAGTAAGCAAATTACCCTTTAATAATTTTGCTTATCTTTAATTACATGCGTGAAACCAAGACAACTAACAGCAAATAATTGTGAAAAACTTACGGTGCATTGCCATAATATAATGCTATATCAATACATCATCAAATATGATAGTATATTGAATTATTAATTTTCTAAAAATATATCGGTACATTACCGTATTATCATAAATTTTTCCCGACCAATGATGTTTCTTTCTTCAACACAAACGTAAGCGTCATTCTTTTAAATTGGCGCTGTAATGCCGATTACGAATCATTTTATGATGACCATATTCAAAAAGGAGATTTACTAAAGATAACCAACAAACTGCCTTAACCTTAATATATGATTCTGCACTTACTAAGTCACGCAGGAGTCCGTTGTGTACTTCCCTCTCGTTATTGAACTGCAAGGTAAATGGAATTTTCATCAATCAAATCGAAGTCAGCCAATGAGAAGTCAGTTTATAAAAAGAGAGACTCAAAGTCAAGCAAATTACCTTCTTCCTTTGGGTATCAATCTGACTTGATATCACTTTAAACTGTTAATCGTTGCAATATGGAGCTCGTTAGCTTGATAAATACAAGATTTTCTCTAAACATTTTAAGGGGGTGATAATTATTTTTACCCCATGCAAGGTGTACTTTTTTCAACTCAGAGGTGTTAATCAGTAGATGTAAATGTTTATGTTGAACTTTGCACTACAATTTAAGTTTTTGTTTTAAAAAGTAATCTAAAAAGTCATCATAAAAATTTGTAAGATATAAATGAGCAATTATTACAATTTTCTCAAACTCTTGCATTCTTTCTGGATGAAAATTCCTATGTTTCAGAAAAAAGATAGAGTAGATTGGGTTTTGATCTAGCGGTCAAAAGGAAAATATTTCGAAGTCAAACATTGAAATTTCAATACTATATCTGCTTATATTTAATTTGACCCATGGAATATTTTGATATTATAACTAAGTAGCAACTAAAATTTAGTAATTACCTTATTTATTAAAATAAAATATGAAATTAGTGTTAAAATTTTTAATATTATGGTAGAATTAAAAATAATTTTTCCAAGAGAAGATCATGTTTTTGGACAATAGACACAATACCCTAGCTTGGGAATCCAGAAGAGGGATGAGGGTTCCAAGTTTGACCAGTTATTTTATTATTTCCCCCTTTTTCTTACCAAATCATATTGGGAAACCGAATAAGTTGCATAAACCAATACAATTTATTTGTCAGACACGAAATGACTGGCCAAGTTTGGGAATGGATACTTATTAGAAATTAAATATAAAATAGATGATGTTAAAAATACGATTTATGAAAAGTTTGTGGGTGACTTTATCTAGTACCGATAGTTATTAGATTAGATGGCTTTTTGAGAGAAAAGTTGGTTAATTTGAAAATTTTACAACAGTTGAAGCTTAAGCTTAGATCTGCACCTCAAATCAATTAATGTTAAATGTCAAAAACTATATATAGGTTTCAACCTTTTGATCATAGTCCAAAGTCTTAAAATTTACGAGCATATGTAGAATAATTTATATAACCTTACGCTCCCGAACAAGCTTTGCAGCTTGATCCATTTCTTCCTCAAGCAGTTTCAGGTCTTTCATGGTCAGATCATTCAAACAGTCACCCACCCTCTGCCTGTAAATCATATATTTCAGTAAAAACAGCACATTATATACAAAATAATTTTCATAATACCATAAATAAGATCAAGAAATTATAGGATATGTATATGTGTGACGAAATACCTAATCTCCCTTCGAAGATTCCGATTCACATCTTTCAAATTCTTCAAGTTCTCTTGCATACCCTGGTACAGTTTAACCAAACACGGTTAAATAGAGTATTAAGGGGGAAAAAAACGAGAAAAGAATATAGGAGAAAAAGGACCTCATAGTGGGAACTCCAGAGATCAATCCCTGAGGTCTGCTGATACTGATCGAACAACTGCTTTGTTCTGGAAAAGAAAACAAAATTAAAAAAGAAAATTCCAAAAATAAGAAGTTGATGCTGTAAACCTAAATATCTAGGGTTTGAGGTGGGAGTAAGTTAAGACAAATTACGTGGCGGACGGGCTAATGTATTCATGGAGCTTGCCGGTGCTGGAGAACATAATGATGGAAACCTTGGCATCGCAGAGAACGGTGAGCTCGTTGGCCTTCTTGAAGAGGCCGTTTCGTCGTTTAGAGTAAGTGACCTGACGGTTGGTGGTGTTCTCTATCCGCTTGATCTGGATCTTACCGCGAGCCATGATTTTTCTCTGTCTGCGAGTACTGGGAATTATGGATGGGAGGAAGAAATTAGGGGAAGAAGAAGAGATAATAAGAGAAGGGTAAACAAGTATAGTGCCGGAAATGGAAGGGGGTTTGCCAAAATGGCGAAAGGTGTTGCAGGCTTTGTTATAAACTTCGTCTTGTCCTTCCGGTTTCTTCTCCTCCTACGCAGTTCCCGTGTGGGGACCGTTACTTTCCGTCCTCCTCCGTCGACACGGAACCACGACATCCCCATTACTCTTCCTTTTTTTTTTTTCATTAGAAAGTTATTTAAATTTAATTGATAATAGAATGACTCGTCTTCATTCTCTCACAGTTTCCCCCACTTTACCTTAAAAACAGCAGCCCTATGTGCTTGGAGACGAGAATGAGTGAAAAAAAAAATTTTTTTCCTTGCTCCGTCTGTTTTGGTGGGAATTCTATTAGAATATAAGTCCGGTTTATTGTTCGATAGATAATTTTCATAGAAATGTTTTATTTTTTATATATAAATAAAAGGATTTTACGTATCTTTATATCTTATAATTAAAAAATAATAATCTGTGCAATGATAGATAAGGAAAATAATTTTTTCTTTGAAAATATGAAAGTCATGTTACAAAAGATATTACTTCAATATTTTTAATAATTAATGTCAAAAATAAATAATTTGATAAAACATAGCTTCTTCATTTTTAAAAGGAAATTGTTTTCCTAAGTTAACGTGACTTCACATATTATTTTTCTAATCACAAAGCACGAAGATAACATATAACTTCTTTATTTATGCACAAAGAAAAAAAAATGGCTTCCTAAAAAACAAACCAGAATTCAAGTTAAAATATGCTAATATATTCACAGCCTCAATTCCTTATATATATTTTGTTAATTTTGTACATGAGGGCATTTTAAGTATACAAAATTAAGCATGTTTTCTTAAGTGTTTACCTTTCTCACAGATACTGAGAGTGCACTGCAATGCTATTTTGGTATATAGGATAGTAATTCAACCCTTTGATCTAGGCAAAACTAACTTTGAAAAATAAATTCAAACATGTGATGGATTTCTCACCGTCATATATGATTATGAAATTCATACGGATATACATGTATACACACACATATACATATATATATAACTCCCACTCATTTTAAAGTAATTTTTATTTTATTTTATTTTATAAATAACGTGAAATTTCTGGTTTGGAAACTGCAAATGCTTTGTTTGAAATCAATATTTTTTAAAAAGATTGAACTCATTTTATTTTGATAAAAATAATTTTAATTCATTTATAAATAATTTTTTATTCATAAAATATTAAAAGATGCATGTAATTTAATTAAAAAGTATATTTAATAATGCAATGATAAATATAATATTAAAAAATATAAATTTTTTATATAATATATATATATTAAATCAAATGAAATGAATTTCAATGAAATTTTTAATAAATTTGATGAATTTTATAAAAATATAAATATAATTAGAATAAGAATAATATTTAAAATAGAATGAAATATATTTTTTTAAATCTAAACACCGTACTTTGAGTCATTTCAAACGAAGATAAATGTTCTGATAATACATGAGTTGTGTATATTAATTCTGAAATGAGTAATGCTTTGGGTAGTTGCCCCCCCCCCCCCCTCATGCAATACAATTGGCTTTTGCTAGACATGGTCCCACCATTAACTCAGTGGGAGCAAACTTTTGGCTTAGGCACACTGGAGAACTCTTTGGTTTTTAACGGCACCCGCAAATTCATCAAATTCATCTTTAGAAAAGTGTGGAAATTTTGAACTACGCATGTTTAAAAATGAACAAAAACTACTTTTATACTGATTTGGAATTGGAATTTGCATTAACTGCGATTGCCATCGGATACAACTTAAAAACCGTGGGATTACGGACGCGTACATCTGATAGATACTGAAATGTGTGCTGTCAATCCGTACTAAATTCGATAAAGTTAACGTTGTTGAGGGACCAAGAAATGTCATTTCAAATCGAATCAGTGAATTGGAAGTGCTAAACCCCTTAGGCTTATTTCTTCCCATGCTATTTGACACTAAAAAATTCGGAAAAGCTGCAGGTCTTCCTTTCAACTTGAAATCTCGAAATCTTGAAATGACGGTAAGATGCGATAAATAACCACGTATTTCAAATGAAAAAAAATCAAAGTACGAGGTAAAATAAAAATTTAGTGTTCTTCCATCAATTGAATATTTAATAATTTAAATTAAACTTTATATTTTTATTCAAAAATTTTCTATATGATAATTTATAATTTACTAATAAAATTAATTTATATATATATATATATATATATATATATATATATATATATATTAAATTTTATTGGATGTATGATAAATTGGATAAACAAATTTTGGGACCTAATGCATAAACAAACATATTGTACAGATAAGGGAAAAGAAAGGAGAAATATTGATATAATAAAAATATTATATATTAAAAATAAGATTCAAAATTAAATTTTAAATTTTTATATTTATTAAGTTAAATTTTATAAATTTATTTTACCATTCTATATTTAACAATAATTCTTAATTATATTTAATATTTAATTTTTAAATTTTATTTTCAATATATATAACCTTCCTATTGATATAATATGCTACTTTGACCAACAATGCTTTTCTAATTATAAAATATGAAGTAATAATGCTGAACTCATTACTAGATGGGCTTAAAATCGACAAAAGTGTGTACCTGGACTCTAGTCTTAGAGTGTTGATTAATTGTTGACCGTTTATCGTTTCTCATATTTTTTAGGACAAATTATATTAATATTTCTTAAAATTTAGTCTAGTTACAATTTGTGCTCATCATTTTTTAGAATCGTACATTTTTCACCCCTCGAATGGCTTTTATTGTTGTAAAATATAATGATGTTTATTTTTTTAACTATAATTCATTTTGTAATGTCATTGCTCATGTTATAGAACTATTTTTCATATTTTTATATATAAATATTACAATATAATTATTAAAAAAGAATATAATATTTTTATTTTTCAAATGAAGAGTAATTTATATATAAAATTATAAAAAAAGATTTCCTAATTATGAGAAGCAACATTAAAGAAGATATTACAGTAAAAATTTAATATCGTTATATTTTATAATAATAAAAATGTTTCAATGAGTGGATGTGATATTTTCATAAAATAAGGGATATTAAATGTGATTAGACTGAACCTGTTGAATTTAATCTGCTCCACCTTTTTGGTCGAATACCTAGTTATGGTTTACAATGTTATGTTTTCACTTTCATTAACCAAGCCTATCGGGCTCGAACACTAGGGGGCTCAGGGAGGGCTTTGGGTTTCCAAGGGCAGAACCCAAAGTAGGCCCTGTCTTCACCTTTCTGTAACTATGGGCCCATCAATAATTCCCGCACCGATTTCCTCTCCTTCATCGAGTTTAGGAAATAACCATTTATTATTGGTCAAAAAAATTGTACAAATAAGTTAGAAATTTGCACCACAAACAGCTTCCAGGAACATAATATGAGAGCTGCTATGCAGATAGAAAACAAAAAGCCAAAATTGGGTTCCGAAATAACAACACTCCCTAAATGTCATTCATCTCCGAGTGGGTCCCATTTTTACTATTTAATCACACGATTGTAACACAACCAGTACACGGATTCGGCACCCATAGTCGGAAGATTCAACATTTTCCATATAATCTAATAGATAGATGCCAAAACCCAAAGCCTGTAGCCATCAACACTGGCAACCTGAGCTCAATTTGTTAGAGCAGTGCCAAAAAGAAGTCTCCAAGACAAATGTAGCTGACGCCAGTCCGATTCACCAGTATCAGTTTACGTTGTCAGCATTCAGCGACAAGTGCAATTTTTTAAAAAAGAAAATTTAGGAGATAATTTTTTTACGAGGATGTTTTTGGAGTTTTCAACTTTCAACTCGGCCGCTCGTATTTTATTTCTCAGCTTGAACTTTAAGGACTTTTTCTCTCGATGTCCAACTTAATGGACGTCTGGCGCTTACGCAAGTCTAGCTTTACGATCATGCTCATCCTTTGATGCGACTCAAGATTCCCATACCAACTCATATAATGTTAATTATTCATGAGGTTGTTGATGTTTTCGGCGGCCTCTTTTATTTTGATCTTGTAGACAAATTTTGAGCCTGCCATCTCCTGGAGCAAATTTGGAACAAAGCGAGAGTTTATCAGTATGCAAATTAAGGAAAAATTCAACGATGTATTAACCCTTGATTGACCGAGAAGAAAATAGGGAAAAAAGAAAAGAAAATTTTTAAATTTGAATTATTAAAAAAAAAATTAACCACAAATTTAATATCTAATATTTCTTTCTTTCTTTCTTTTTTCTCTTTATCAAACACAAAAGAGAAGAAAATTTAAAAAAAATCTTTCTTTCTTAATTTCTTCCCTTTCATCCAAATAAAGTATTAATAGTATAGTAATATATTAATATATTATCAAATCTGATTATTGATATATTCTTATATAATATATAAAATTTAATTAAAAAATAAATTTAATCTATAATCGGATTTAATAATGTGCTAATATGTTACTAAATCAATCTTACATGCGAAATTCTCTCTCAAATTAAAATGTCATGCCCAAACCTGCTGATAACGTCCTACCTGTTAATTAATAATTCTGAGGGTTTCTGGACTTTCCCTGCTACTTCCTCTCCTCCTTCCATTTAGATGCCTTTTTTCAGGGGGAATAATCTGTATCTCCACAAAGAAGCTTTCGGAACAAAGGATTCAGGTCCGAATTAGAGAAAAAAGGCCATACACACATATCCCTCCCTAATCCCTTTGAATTTGACATGCAAAAGGACGATTAAAATTTCTTAAGACACTCAGTCCGTGAGGATTAACGCAACGATGCTCTACGATTTGCCTTTAATTTCATAATAATAATAATAAAAAGCATTGACCCTTTGTTGATTTAATTTTATATTTTATGTTGCGATATTTGCTTAAGGACAATAATTAATCCACTTTCGCATATATAATGGCTGTGAGATTCACACTACAGTTTTGCATAGAATATATGTAAGTGAGAAATGTAAGTAAGTGAGAATATAGTTTTTCATAGAATATATGTAAGTAAAAGTGAGAAATAATATGATATGAGAATGATAAAACTGTATTATTTCTGTGCACAATGTGACTTTCAATATTAATTAATGGCAAACATTTCTTAGTTACAAAATAATGATATAATGAAGGTATTTAGATCACCATAGCTAGTTGCTTGATCTAATTAAAGAAAGAAATTGGATCCGGAAAGATACAATCATCTAATGGGAGAAGATATTTCCACGGAACCTTCTCACAGGTTCCACGAAACTCCTATTGAATGGACAGAGTTGTCCGCGTCCAACTTCCGAAATTGAATGGTAAAGAAAAGTAATAAAAAGTTAAAATTTGATGCACAAAACCTATAAAAAAATTTATAAATTAATATAAATTGTAATTATATATATTTATTAAAATATAATTTAATAACTTATTTAGTTATATTTTTTATGATGCCTGTATAATTTTTCATCTTTTAATTTTTTTTATTCTCACACATTATTTTTCATCTACTTTATTTATATATATAGTTTATTTTAGTTATTTACAACTCATTTATTATTCTTTTTTTAATTCCTTTGTTACATATTTGTTCTCTCTTCTTTTTTTACATTCTCTCCTATAATTTAAAAACTAACATCAGTAAAAAATATGCATCTAATATGATATATTTTATTTTTATTATAAAATATTTTAAATAAATTATAATTATAATTTAATTGAATAACTCGGTTACTTATTTTTTTTAATTATTCTATTACTTTATAACTCACTTATTATTTCAAAAAAAAAATGATCATATACCATTGTGTATATTTTTTATTTAATATTTTTTTATGATAGTAAAAATAATAAGCTACTTAACGTATATAAATAAACACTATTGAAATGTAGATCAATATTTTCATATTCTTTTATGAGAATCGTATTTTTATCATTAAATATATCCTATTTAATTTAATTTTTTAATAAATTTTATTTATGATTCAATTTAACTTAAATTAAGGAATTAAATTAAAAAATAATTAAAAATAAATAATAAAAGCACTTGTTTTAAAAGAAAAAACAACGAACACGAGTTATTAAATTGAAAAATTAACAATCTAATAGAATAATAATAATTTTATATAATTATAAATTTTATAAATATATTTATTTATTTATTGATTTGGTGCATTATAATTAAATTTTTATTGCCTTTTTTAAGATCCTTGTAATTATCGAGGAATTTAGGAATTGAGGTTGGAAAAAAAAAATTTGAGCATTTTTGTACATTTCGTACAAATTCCATGGAAAGGGTGAAATGGGTCCGTGGATTTATCATCTCCCTTTATCTGAAAATGCCATACTATGAAATAGAGTTTGGGCTAATACAGATCTCATAAGTATTACATACAAAAAATTATTAATGTAAATTAGTATAATTAGTTATGCAATTACAAGTTCTAAATCTAGTTAGATTATTATAATATATTTATAGAATTAAAACTATATTTATAAATTTTTTTTACTTATGCAATTTCAAATTTTAAATCAAACATTTTTTAAATTTTTATATAAATTATAATTATAATAATAAAAAGTACATAAAAATTATAATTTGATTAGTCAAAGCTACATAAATTATTTTTCTATAACTAAATCAAAATTAATCATTGTTGATTATACATTATATCAATTATTTTATTAGAAGCAAGTAACTTCTTATTTTTATATATTTTATTGCATATTTTTAATTTAATTTATGCAAACTACACACTAATAAGCAATTGAAATTACAATTTGATGATAATGATTTGCTACTATAACAATAGTAATTGAAGATTGAAAAAAATATTTATAGTTAAACTTTCATTTGTTTTAATGAAGAAATTTTTTTGTAAAATATAATTATAAAATATTAAAAAAATAAAAATTAGTTTATTTATTTAATATTAAATATGAAAAATTTAAGAAAATAACTTCCTCTACTTAAAAAAAAAGTTATTTTTTTAACTATCATACCTCTAGAGCAACATTTGATTTGTGAAATATTTTTCATATTTTTGAGAATGTTTTAAGAGAATATAAGATTTTTATATTTAATTTAAATTCTAAAAAAAATTGATAATATTTTTAACCTAATATTTTTTTTAAAAATATTCTCATAAAGAAGTGGATATCCAAAATTTTTATAGTATGAAAATGTTTCATCAATATAAATAAACTATTTTACTTACATTTTCATAAAATGATCTTATACTATTAATACCTTATTTTATCATTACATATTGTAATTAATTATCATTAATTAACATTCATTGATGTTAATTGCTACTAGTTATCACTCATTGTAGTGATTACCCTTGCCTATTGCCTCTAAATATTACATATTACTAATGATTATTACTGGTTACCACTTATCACAAGTGATTGCTATTACCATTTTTTATCATCAATATTTTTCATTGATCATCACCCGTTGTTGATGAATGCCACTAAATACCACCCATTATGGGTGATTATTGTTGCCCCTATTTATTAGTAACCTTCATCAATGGTTGCTCACTACTAATGACCACAATCAATAACTATATTTCATTAGTAACCACATTAACATTACTCACTATTGTTGATCACTTTTTACTATTATCCACTATTATCAATCACTCAATTTTCAATGAAAATATTTTTAATAATTTTATAATATTTTTAAAAATATATAAACTAATTAAAATATATTATTATGACATTCATGAGAATATTTTTAAATGAATCAAGTATAGTAATGTTATATTTTGAGACTTAATTTCTTAGGAATGTGATTACTAGGAATATTAAAAATTTTAAGAATGTATAATATTGCAAACCAAACGTTACTTAAGTATCATTTTTTAACCATTAATACAAGTAATATATCACTTCTTTATTAATAATACACAAATAATATTCTTTTACAAAAAGTACTTTATAATGAAACAAATGGAGCCTCAATGTATATACTTAAAAAAATTACTTATATATACTCTTATGATTTTTATAAAAAAATATAGGGATTTTTTTTGTAATTTACATTATTAAAATTTCTAATTTTATATAAAAATATAAAAATTTGCAAATATTTTTTATATATTTTTCTATAACTTTTCACAATTTATGTAATTTTAAATTTGTAATTTCTTATACTTATAAAGTTTTGAAAACTTATAAAAATAAATTTATTCCTATAATTTTATGTACTCTTTATTAGTATAGTTATAACTTTTATAAAAAGTTCAAAATTTTCATATTTAAAATTTGAAATTTCGTAAATACAAAAATTTATAAACATATTTTTATTTCTATAAATATATTACGATAAATACATCATAAAATCTAACTAACTTTGAAACTTATAATTGCATAATTAGTTATACTAATATGTATCGAAAATTTTTTATATGTGTACTTTAAACTGTTATTAATAATACTTATGAGATCTAACTCATAATATCGCTGCTTTTATAAATACTTCTTTTTTTTATAATAGTGAGAGTCAAATCAATAGATGTACATATCCGAAATTGAATTTAAAATATAATAAAAATAAAATTTTCAAATACTATTATATCTTATCCGATGATGTAAATACCTATTGACCAACTAGATAGGGGCTTAATTTGACGGGAGCAAATATCGGAAAGTTCGCCAGGCGGAAGGTTTTTGAACTACGCTGTCCTTTATGTTATTGACTTGACGCAATTGCTATCCCTCTTCCTCGGGCAAATTTGTTTTCTACATAGGGCATGCTTCACGTGTACGCACAAGTTATATTACACGCAATATAACCCTTTTGTATGATTCACATAAATATTGAGATTTGTACACAAGATACATATATATATATATATATATTCAAAATTTAATTTCTAAAATGAGGGGAAGACTGTGGTAAATGATGGCACCAACGATGCAAGAGTATGGATTTACAAATCCAAAACCAAAATTCGATGAAATAATATTTATGCTGTCTAATCACCACTGCTACCTCACAATAAACGAGCAAAGTGGAAGATTGCCGAAACACTTGAGTAATGCAAGATTAAAATTGGAAGAATTCTCGTGGTTTGAATCAATATGACAAGTGACTTGAGCGTAATTTTCCCAAACAAAGGCATACAGGAGCTAAGCCATTAAATGGCATGCTAGAAGGAAAGCAGTGAAGGAATTGTGTAATATGTTGGAGTAATAAGTTTTTTTTAAATAAAAAATGGGGGTTAAAAACAGAGAGATGCCGTATTTTTCCAGGAATACGTAGGAGCCAGTCGACTACAGAGTTTTTTAAGAGAATTCACTCACCTAACCTAATTGACTCGGAGTGTACCTCGGCCAAATCATCCAATTAAGCTTTCATTATATTTGATATTCCAAGTTCTTTCACCCAAGCAGTGAAGGAATTGTGTAATATGTTGGAGTAACAAGTTTTTTTTTAAATAAAAAATGGAGGTTAAAAACAGAGAGGTGCCGTATTTTTCCAGGGGTACGTAGGAGCCAGTTGACTACAGAGTTTTTTAAAAGAATTCACTCACCTAACCTAATTGACTCGGAGTGTACCTAGGCCAAATCATCCAATTAAGCTTTCATTATATTTGATATTCCAAGTTCTTTCGCCCAAGCACAAGAAAACAGACAATACATAACCTTATTTCATAACAAGAGGTAATGTTACTTGAGAAATTCTTATACGTTCAGATTATAACATCTTTCTTTAATCGAAGAATATTTATCAATTTTATTATTCATTTAGTAATTTTATAAAATTTATACACATTAATTTTTTTTTTAATTTATAAGATACTAAAAGTTTTAAAAATTAACAAATATCTTTTATTTATTGGAAATGGTTAAGAATACATATTATAAGTTGGAGAATTTAATCACGACCTGCCTTTTATTCATTTGAAAAATCCATTTATGTTTTGATTATAACATTTTTCTTTAATCATATTCAATAAATAAAAGATCTTTATTAATTTTATTATCTATTTGTTAGTTTTATGGTACTTATAAATATTTAAAAAATCTGAATTTTTCCCTTTTTAAAACACTACAAGATTGTAAAAATTGACAAATATTCTTCATTTTTTGGATATGATTGAAGATATGTATTATAAGTTGGAGCATAAAAGAATTTTTCCTATTACGTGTGCTAAGGTTGGAAGAATTAATGGAATTTTGTATCAATCAAGTGTTGATCGCACGTAGTAAAAAACACTAAACAAAGATTGAGCTAATGGCATTTGATTATACATGAATTAAAACAGCTTCTAGCTAACTACAATAATCAAACACAATTAATTGAGTGAAGGGTCCGATGGTTGTGATGTTGGTAAATGGATGAGCAAGCTAGCAGTGGGATCATTATCCGGTAGGAGCATTTTAGAGTTGAGCAGAGTGAAAATCGTTAGCCCCAAAGAGACTAAAACAGATAGAGCTAACAGGAGAAGCATAAGGATGTGGGCAATGCTTCCTTTGACTTCCTCTGCATATTCCACCGAAGCAAGAGCTAGCACTGTAATAGGAAAAGAGTAAGCCCACCATGCAACATTGAATCTCCTCATTGATCTCTTGAATAGTGCTGGCCTACATATCTGTTTGATGCACCCACACAATACATTAATTATCATTTTGGGCATAAGTAATTAAAATAAAAAAAATCGATTAAAAACGAAAGGGTTTGTAAGTACTAATAACAGCGTCTTCTAAAAGCAATTGCTAAATTAATTGCTTCTGAGATAGGAGAAAGAGCCCGCACATCCTGCACCATCTGTTTCCAAGGATTCTAATCGGCTGTTATAATTTAAGAAAATGTTGACCTAGTTATTTCCAAAAAAATAATACAATTGACTAACCTGCTTATGTCCACATTCCGTGATGTGCATGCGCTTATGCAGGAATCACGTTTCTGCTTCGTTCTTAATGTGAGAGATTCATAATACTGTTTCTATTTACTTACAAAAATTGACGATTAAATTAAATTAAATTACTTAAGTGTCGTTTATAATTTAACATCATTTAATTTGTAGTATAATTTTTTTTATATCTAAATGAGTGTATATATATATATATATATATAGAGAGAGAGAGAGAGAGAGAGAGACAATATAGTTAAAACTAGCCTAATTTACTTTAATATATACACTCGAAGAAGGTTTAGGTTAAATCATTGTATATATTATGCAAGAAGACGGCCCTGAGTCTTGATCCTAAAGCATTCCCGCCGTCATCTCATAGATGTATATATGGAACGCCATGTCAACGTGATGGAAAATACTAGAATTCTTTAATCATTGACCCGAACTGATGTTCCAAAAATTTCTCTACTGTCTGATTTAAAATTCAAAAGCCACCCACATGATAATGGTTACCACATAATTCTCCATCTTGCTTCCGGGCTTATTTCGACCCTCATTTTTCGGTTCATAAAGCAGCACCCTAATGTGATATATGCCTTGTCAATTTTTATATGAATTGTTTTTTGTAAACCTCCAGGGTAATAACACGAGCGGTAATAACCCGATACCAACAGCTAGCATTAAGCTATCTGCCCCAGCTTTGTCATTACGTGATTAAACTAGATATACGGGCAATTCCTGTAATATCATTTTCTTTTAAATATTGGATGCATGTAAACAACTATGCAAGTTAAATATTGGAAACGAAGTACATACCAACTTGATATTCTAATGCAAAACTTTCGAAACTATGTCCTTTTCTTGTTCACAAGTCAAATCCTACGTTAAATAATTATTTACCAGTGACGTGAAGAGGAAAAGGGACAGGAAGTACAGCATCCTGGAGGTAGTGTCAAAAGCACCGACAATGGATTCCCAAGCCAAGCTCGCCACCCCCGGTGCCGCGAAGAACAAGAAGAACACCGGCCGCAACAGCGCCGGAAGCCGATCTCCACCGGACAACCTCTGATACAGCGTCACAAACAGAACCAAATAATGCACCATCCCAAGCGAAAACAAACAAAGCGCGCTCTCACTCCAGCCCATGTGAGCCGCCGCCTGTGCCCCGACCAGATTCCCGATCACCGATATCTGGTTCGTCGGGTTCGCCGTCGTGGACAAAAATCTCTTCCCTTTGGTGAACCACTGCCCGTAGATTTTGATATCGAGCAGAACCACCGGAAGGACAAAGACCCACCAGAGAATCAAATACAGCGTCGTCTTTGGAGCAATGAAGGGCGCTGATTGGAGCAGGAGAAGCCATGAAATCCAAGGAGCGAAGAGATAGTTAACCCCTACATGGTGCAAGAACTCTGCCTTTACCATCTTGAAGAAGAGAAGGCACCTCAGGAGGTAAAGAAGAGAGAGTAATACAAGGATAAAGAGAGCGAAGGACCATAGTACGAGGAAAGCCGTTGGGTGGAACTTGCGGAGCAGGTTACGGATGGTGCTTCTATCGTCTGTCTGTTGAATCAGCGTCTTCCATAATAGAGCCTGACAGCCAAGCGACAGGCTTATTCTGAAATAACCTGCGTGAAACTTTGTCAGAATCGAATTCAAGGATGTTAATAAGCGCTTTGCAATGGTAACCGCCATGAAGAAGGGTTCATGATTACTATTGGAGTTGATTTTATTGTTATCGTCGACCATTGTGTTGGTGATTGCGGTGGAATTCTCGATCACAAGCTCGATCTCGGATCTAGAACCTAGCGCTGCCATTTTCTCTGTATGTGCAATTCGCTTGGTTTGCCGGCAAGGGTTTTATGGAGGAAGGTGAGACAACCGGATATATTGAAGAAATTAATAAGATGGAATTAAAACAATACATCCCTTTCAGGTTGGATTTGCTTGGTCCACAGAAGGTACGTTGGACAGCATAGACTTTGAATAGAATAAAAACTGGCCAGTTCCATTTTAAGGGATTTTTAATTATGATTTCGCGTATTGATTATGTTGTACCCCAGTTAGGTGCTGATAAGGGAGTTCTTAAACGACAAGTTGAACTTATTTAACACTAAATTTGTGTTACATTATCAATTTATATATTATTATTATATTTATTTAATTTAATTTTATCAATTTATTTAATTATTTTATATTTAATTAATAAATTTTAATTTATATATAGTATTTAATTTTAAATTTTATTTTATATATATAATATTATTATTAAAAATTATATTATATTTTAAATAATCCTTAATTTGCTTGCAGTACCTATCTCACGTCTCACTTTTAGTGCAGACGAGATTATCGTCATAAGTTACATCATGTTTCATTAAACAATTCCAGACTAGTCAAGGGACCAAACTGGCCGTCAATTAGTACAATTTTTTATTCAAAAGTTTTCAACTTGGCATCTATTATTAACACCAACTTGTATAATTTTATAAAAAGATTCCAATTTCAATTTTAGCATCAGTTAATCGATAATAAAAGTAATTTTAAACATTAGTTATATCAAAATTATTATTATCATCATCTTCATTAATAGCACATCTTAACTTAATATTTTGTAAAGATAAAAAATTTTAGGGGTCAATGTTTTATATAAAACTATTTTTATTTTTTTACATAATTAAATGATACTATAATATAAAATTTTAAAAATTTTGATAGCCAAAGTTCCCAGTGCCTCAAAGACCTCCGCCGGTAATTATAATCTCGTCAATTTGTGTGCTATTTTCATGCAATGAGTTTGACGTTGTTAAATTAATTGAAAAGAGATTCGCTGCATACACAATTTTCTCAAGAAACTTTAAAATTTAGAGTCATCTCTGAGGTTTGAAATTTTGTGAATCTTATAACTTATTGTTAAGAAAAATATTTTTTTTAAATATATAAGTATCAAGTAGTTAAATTAATTAGTATAGTACAATAATATACAAATAAATTGAATATGAAAAATTTTAAAGGGGTATTTGGTTCACACAATCTTATATTTATGAGAAAGTACACATTCTTAAGAATGTAATTCTTAGGTATGTAATTTGAGAAAGTACATATTCTCAAGAATGTAATTTTCAGGTATATAATTCTTGGAAATGTAAAATTTTTATATTTGGTTCAATATATATATATTCCTAAAAATATTTTTCATATTTTCAGATATATTATATTTTCATATTTGGTTTACACTTAATATTTCTAGAAATATTATTATTTTTTTAAAAAATACTCTTATCATTTTTTTGTTATAAATAATAATAAATTATAAATTTAATTAAAAATATATGAATAAAAACTTTTAAAAACTTAATAAATTAATAGCTTGAATTTTATTTGATTAAAATATAACAAATAATTTAATACATAAAATATTAAAATTTTTAAGAATTTAAAATTTTTATATAATTAATTATATAAAATAAATAAGTAATTTCTCCATTGTTGATGAAAAATTTTTATTTTCTTTGAAAAGAAAATAAGAGAAAAAGAAGAGAAATAATATATTTTAAATTTAATTTGAAAATAAAATAAAAAAATTAAATTTCAAATAATTAAAATATAATAATTATGTATTTTATCTTTAAATATTCTTTTTTCCTCCTTTTTCTTCATTCAAATAAGAGAAAAAATTAAGGGTTTATTTATTTTATTGATAAATATTTTTATAAAAAATGTTATATATATATATATATATATATATATATATATATATATATATATAAAGCAATAATATATTATTTATATTGATAATTAAAAATAATATCTAAAAATTTGAAAATAAAAATAAGTAAATTTTTTTAAAAAATATTTTTTCAAAATTTTATATTTAATATTAAATAAATAAAATATTCTTTAATTTTAATATTTTTATTTTTATTTTAATATTTTAATAGTTATTTACTTATTGACTCTTATAAATGATTTATTTACCCATATTCTGAACAAATTTTTTATTTCTTCCATGCTCGAATCGATATATATTATAAATAAAAAAAGGCCTAATTTGAGGTTGTTGGCAGGGCAACATCTTGAGAAAGACTTATTTCCCTTTAACTTTAGGCCAGAGAGTCATTGTTTAGAAATTATCAATCTTACTAAATTAATACTCTAAAATTTATATTTAAATTATTTCTAACCTTTTAATTTTATTGTAACATTAAAATTTTATTACTATTTATTAAAATATAATATATAATAATATTAAAATTTTATAAAATATTCAATTTAAAATATAACTGTTACTTAAGGAACAAATTCATGACCTCAATTTATTAAAATACTTGCAATTTAAAATATATAATATAATTATCCTTGTTATGATAAAAAAAATTAAAAATAAAAATATAAGTTAAAAGTGAAAGATAAAAATAAAAAATTTTCAAACTAAATTACTTATTTTACTTATTTATTGTAATAATACTTGTTATTATAAAAAAATTAAAAATAAGAAATTTAAGTTAAAATTAAAAAATAAAAATAAATTTTTTTAGAATAAATTAGGGCATAAAAGAATAAAAGTAAAATTGTTCTTTTACTTAAATATCAATATTCCCATGAGATGAGAATATGAAATATCCACCTCCCCCTATGAAAATATTTGGAGGGGAAATTAGGCTCTAAAATATTCCTATAAATATTAAATTCTCGAGTGAACTTTTTAAAATTTTGAATCAAATATGGGAATGTAACATTCCCATAAAATATTCTCAGGAATGTGATAACATTCCATGAGCCAAACACCCCCTAAATTCTAGAGAAAAAATTATAGAAAAAAAAGAGATTCAATACATTAAAAAAAATTATAAGATAATATGTGCAAATATTTTCAAACATAACCTTTCAACTTTCTAATTACCACTGCTGCATTTCTCTTAAAGTTTTACAAGAGTTTTTATATAATTTTTATATATATTTATATCATATCTCTCTTCTCAAATTTTTAACTAATACAAATATTTATAATCTAAAAATATTTACTTGGCAAGAAATATTAATCCTGCTCTAATATGAAAAATCATTTCTATGACATTACCTTTTAACGTTGATTATTTAATACATTTGGCATTAGTTATAATTTAATGTAGATATGGCTATCACTGTATGTCCAACATATTCAACATTAGTTCTTAAATAGCCATAACTTGTTGCTTGATTGTCTATTTTGAATAAATTTTATGTATGTTGACATTTGCAAAATGTTGAATTTTCTAGAATCAGGAAAAACATTCATTTTCATGAACTTTTTATAGTTTTTCTCCATTTCTAATATTTATTCAAATCGGCTTTAATCTTCATTGCAATATTTTATTGAACATATAATAAGTATCTGCAACTCAAATACTACCTTATAAGTTATACAAAGAAAATAAAAAAAAATTAAAAGCTTTTACAAAAAAGAAATAAAAGAGACCAAGATATAAGAAATATAAGCAAGAAAGGCATTTCCTATGATTTTAACCAACTTCATGCTCAATGCTAATTAAAGAAATATTAGTAATTCATTAATATGTTGTGAAGAATGTAGTAAGATCTAGAATTTTCTAAAATGAGCTAGATAAAGACAGAGAATAAGCTTGGAAACAAATAAAAAGAAAAATAAAAGTAACAATAAGAAAAAAGAATGAGACTTACTTTAGTTATAGCGTAAAAATGTCACCATTTTTATTATTTTAGACATTAATTATTTTATGAATCAACATTTAAAGTTTTATGAAAAGAAAACATGTCAGTTATTTATTAGAAAAAATTAACATCTTATGTGAATTCATCTTTCTGTACTAGTGGTTGGCACTACTTTAAATGTTAGTTTTATTAAAAAAAATAGAATGTTAATTATATCTTAATTTTTAAATGATTCTTCCCTCCTTTTCGACGTCGGATCTTTAATAATTAATGTAAAAAAATATTATGACATTAGTCCTATATTTAAAGTGACATGTTAAGTTGCTCACATTTTTAAAAATAACACCTTACATATGTCAATTTTTACTTTAATCAACATCAATGGGTCGACATTGTATTGCAAATTAATAAGGAGATAACTTATAGTAAGGAACAATCACAAATTGATAATAAGTTAAATTTGAATCAGACTCAATAATCTTTGCTTTAACACAATTTCCTTCATTTTCATCAATCTTCATACTTTATTTATTGTGAAACAAGATCAATCATGAGAGTCTTTCGTCATTATAATTTTTTTAAATTATAGCAATCATCTTTTGTTCAAATAGCTCTGTCTTAATCAAGTGCTATAAGCTTTACTAAAATCTACCCTTGATCTCTTCATCTACAAGCATCACACATCATTTAGAGGAACATCAAATCTTATGAACATTTTTATAAACTAGCATTAACTTTTTGCATCTTCATCTTTATCATTAACTACAACTCTTTCCCTTTTGCTAGAATTAAAACATTTACATTCATTACACCAATTAATCATTCTCTTCAACTAGTAAGAATATATCATCAATCACTTTAATACACATCATTATTGATCATTACTATTATCATCATCATTGTCATCATAAATGTCATCATCATCATCATGTGACATGATCAAGCTTTGTTATCTTGAATTATTATTATTCTCTCATGAGACTAAACTCACTTTGATACCAGTTTAGGGAAATATCCTTTCTCTAAACACACAAGAATCAAATAACTAAATCAATAAGAATAATGTAATAATTAAGAAACAAATTTATCATGGAAAAACTCCAAACCCTAAGGAAAAAATTAAAGATGAGAAGAGATCTATTTTCTTTTGTTTTTCCTCCTTTTTCGTGTTTTTATCACTCTCTATAATGTTGTCTTTAAAAGTTAGGCAAAATATAGTTAAAAGCTATTTGATTGGGGGTAATCAGGAAAGGGAAAGGGAAAGGGAAAGGGAAAGGGAAAAGAAAAGGAAATTGTAGGGTTTCATTCCCTTTATTTTTGTTTGGTTTAGAAAAAATTTATCTCCTTTCCTCATTTTCCTTTAATAGGATTATCCCAATCTTTAATAGGATTACCCCAATTAAGAGAATGATAATTCCTCTCAAATCCTTGGGGAATCTTATTCCCTTTCCCTATCTTCAATATAATGATTAATATAATAAATATAATAAAATATTTAATAATATAAAAGATAATAATATTAATAATTAAATAAATAATAATTTTATTTTTAATAATAATTATAATATAATTAAATAATATTTAAATAATAAATAAATAATATTCTTAAATATTAAATAAATAATAAATATTATAATATTATTTTATTATATTAATACTATTAGAATATTTTTAATAATTATCATTTTTAATATTTATTATTATTTTATTAATGTTATTAATTATTAATAATTTAAAAATATTATAATATTAAAAATAATAATATTAATAAAATATTAATAATTAAATAAATAATAATTTTATTTTTAATAATAATTATAATATAATTAAATAATAAATAAATAATAATTATTATATTTTAATAATATTATTAATATTATAATATTTTTAAGTTATTAATAATTAATAATATTAATGAAATAATAATAAATATTAAAAATAATAATAATTAATTATATTAATAATATAATTTTATTTTTAATAATAATTAAATAAATAATAAATAATATTGTTATGATAATATTAATTATTATTAAGATATTATAATAATTGAAATAATATGAGTAATAATAAAAATAATATTAATAAGATATTAATAATCAATATTAAATAATTATTAAAATTATAATATTAATAAATAAAATAAAAATAATAAGATATTAATTATAATTATTATTTTAATAATAATTATAAATAAATTATTTTTTAATATAATAATTATTAATAAAGTAAATTAAAAATAGTTGATTTCCTTTCCTATTTAAATCAAATAGATTAGATAATCAGGAATCATTTCTTTCCTTTTCTCTTAATTCTCTTTCCTGATTTTATTTTTTTTTCCTAATTTGAACCAAACGTCCTCTTAAATCTTTTGAATTATAACTTTATATCAAATAACCTCTTTAAACTTTTCAAATTTTCAAATGACCTCTTAAACTTTATAAATAAAAGAAAATATTTAAAAAAAAAACTCGTTACAATAAACGAAGTAGTCCATCAATACTTTTTGACCGTTCCTTTACCATTTTTACTTTATTTATATTGTAAGCCAACCGTTAAGAGTTCGAATATTGAAACGACCCATTCCTTCATCATTTTTTCCTTAATTTTTGCACCAATAATACTGTTCAAAGTTTGAAAAGAAGGGGGAGGAAAGACCTCCTAATTTTGTAACATCTCTAGCATGGTTAGTTATTGCTATAGAGGATTTCTTACGAGTTGATTACTCTTTAAGGGTATGACTAAATATAATTTTATGATGTATGAACAATGTGGATACTAAAGGTTTTATTGATAATAATGATAGCAATGATAATAATGTTAATACTACTGGTGGCCTAGATGAATCATGAAAGCTTAAATTATTATTCTATCAAAAAGATAAGAAAGTTGTAATACATGATTTAATATTTAAGTTTTATTTATTTATTTATTTGTTTCTATTTATTTATTCTTAAGTCTAGAAATAGTTATTTTGAATAATTATAACATCTAACTATTTTTTTTATTTAAACAAATCTTGAATGAATAAACTAATCAATAGTATATTTTAGGACTCGTTTGGTTCGCAGCAATAACGTGGGAAACTGGACTTCCCAGGAAATAAACGACCCCAGAGTTGTTTGGTTGCCCAAATGGGAGGAAAAATAACTTTCCGGGAACTTGTATTTCCCATAAAACGCAGGAGGTCACTTACCCACCCCCCCTCGGTAAGTTTTATTAGCTGCATTTTCAACTAATTTATAGACAAGAATGACCCTGCTAAAATTACTTAATACCAATTTTGCCCTTGTAATTAAAGGATTCACTTCTTCCTGTATGCCTTTTTGTTTGTCGAGCATCTCCCGTCGCCTCTCAACCCTAGCAGCAGTCTCCGGCAAAGGTAGTAGCGATTTCTGGTTCTCGAGCTTCTGCCATCTCCCCTAAACCCTAGCAACAGTTCCGGGCAACGGCACTAGCGATTCAAGGTAAGCCTTGACGACAGTGCTCGTTATATTTCCTCTTGTTGTGGAATTTGACAAAGAAGGGTGTGCTTATGGTTTAGCAAACTGGTATGTTTAATCCAACCACAACGGCAGAGCTTCTAAGAGGTTCTGGATATAATATCGTTGTTGTTTGCCTGTTGAATACCTTGAAAAAGATGAATAGAGTTTGTTGCATTCAAATTTCTCAGAGTGGCTGACCATATTTTTATTGCTCTTCTAACTTATAACATTCTTGCATGTAATTTGCCTATGTCATACAGTTATGGCTCGCTTACCGTTGAGTAAAAGGAAGAAGATTGCTACTACATGTATTGCATTATACACACAGATGATGCTCATGATTTTGGAGGCTATTTCTGAATTCTTGTA
The DNA here is from genome assembly GCA_020226215.1 of Sindora glabra. Taxonomy (NCBI): domain Eukaryota; kingdom Viridiplantae; phylum Streptophyta; class Magnoliopsida; order Fabales; family Fabaceae; genus Sindora; species Sindora glabra. The sequence goes on from CM035227.1 coordinate 15,744,645, forward strand.
TCTTTTGGCCTTTTTGGACATTAGATTGCCTCAGCCTATGTCCTATATATTTGACAGCTGTGCTGAAGAAAGATATTATGCTAGGATTTTGAATCTCAGGCCAATGATTCAAGAAAGTGACTTAGCATGCTTGGACAACCTTAGGATGAATAGAGCCTATTTTTCTAAGTTATGTGATATGCTTAGAGATGTCGGTAAGTTACAAGGAAATAGGAATACTAGTTTAGAGGAGATGGTTGCTTTATTTCTATTCACACTTTCTCATGACACAAAAAATCGAAGAACTCAATTGTACTTTAGGAGAAGTGGTGAGACAATATCTAGGCACTTTAATTGAGTTCTCCTCGCTGTCCTTAGATGCCATGATATTCTACTAAAGAAACCTGAGCCAGTGACTGAGAATTGCCAAGATGAGAGGTGGAAATGGTTTAAGGTAAGTTAGAATTTCTAGGAAGATTAGGTGAATGCGTAAATATTTATAAATATATACAGTATCTATTAACAAGTTATGTATATACACACTGCAGAATTGCTTAGGTGCTTTGGATGGAACTCATGTTAAGGTTCGTGTTGGGGATAAAGATAAAGCTAGATTCAGGAATAGAAAATGAGAACTCACTACTAATGTGTTAGCTGCTTGCACGCGGGATTTGCAATTTATTTATATATTGCCTGGTTGGGAGGGGTCCGCACATGACAATAGAGTGCTTCGAGATGCACTTTCTAGAAAAAATGCTTTGCAAGTTCCACAAGGTAACACCATAGGTACCTTGACATTGCTCAATCTGAACCAAGGAGCTTATTTGAGATGACAGTACCTAACACTTATGTTGGTTAATTATAGGCAACTACTATTTGTGTGATGCCGGATACATGAATTGTGAGGGTTTTCTAACACCATTTAGAGACCAGAGATATCATCTCAGTGTGTGGAAGAGTGGTGCGCAACCTGTATCTGCTGAGGAATATTTTAATATGAAGCATTCGCAAGCAAGGAATGTTATCGAGAGGTGCTTTGGATTGTTAAAAATGAGATGGGGTATTCTAAGATGTACAACTTGGTACCCTAGGAAAACCGTGGGTAGAATTATCCTGGCTTGCGCATTGATGCATAATTTCATTCGAACATTCATGGGTGTGGATCCCATGGAGCCCTTGCTTGTGGATGGTGAGGAAGAAGACAATGGTGAACTTAATATTGGAATTATGGAATCTAGTGCTGCATGGACTACCTTCAGACATGATCTTGCCAATGAGATGTACAATGCATGGTTACATGACACCACGTCATTGAATAGGGTTTAGCTAAAACTATGTAGCGTGTTTCACTTGTATTGCATTTATGGATTGGTAGATAGTATACACTTTATTCTTGTAATATTCTTATCTGAATTTGTAATAAGATGGGAGTAATGACTTCGCTTTTTATTGAACTGGTAGTATGACCATCCTAAATTGCTAAATCATGAGCAGAATGCCGCTCTAACGAATTCCTATATTTCCTGTCTTTCCATCTTTCGTTCTTAATAGATGAGTCAACCAAAAGCTCAGAGAAATGCCAACCAAGGTGGTGAGGGTGCGAACCCATCTAAAGGATGCACAAGATGGGGAAGCGCTGAGGATCGTGCACTAATTGGTGCAATGATGGATCTTGTGGAGCTGGGTGGCTGGAAAACGGATAATGGCCAGTTCAAGAATGGAGCTTATAACAGGTTGGAACAACTTATGGATCAGAAGATTCCTGGGTGTGGTATGAAGGCTAAGCCACACATCGAGTCTCGTATCAAGTATTTGAGGAATCAATATAATGCTATTGCGGAGATGCTTGGTCCAGCTGCTAGCGGCTTTGGATGGAATGATGAAGAGAAGTACGTAACTTGCTCAAAGCCAGTGTGGGATGAATGGGTGAAGGTAATATTTTATATTATGCCTTTTCTTCTATGCACATAAGTTGATATGTGTATAATTCTATTTATTGGTGACAGCTTTTAAAGTTTTACCTTCTCTCATTATGTTTTCCCTTCTTTTATGCTAGAGCCACAAAAATGCCGTGGGTTTAAGAAACAAGCCATTTCCATTTTTTGATGATTTAGCCAAAATATTTGGGAAGGATAGAGCCATTGGAGACGAGGCTGTAAATCCCCAAGATGCATTAGAGGGGATAGAAGACGAAGTAAGGGACAGAGAGGAAGAAGAGCAAGAAGAAAATGTTCCTGCCTTTTCCGCGGAGGACACTTACCCAGTCCCTCCATGTGCCCCAATGGGAACTTCTTCCTCAACCACCCCAGTAAACCGTAGGTCAAAGAAGGCAAAGATAGAAAATTCAGAAGTTCTGAGAGAATTCTCTTCTAGATTTGCACGAATGAGTGATGTGATGGAGGATGCAAGTAAACATATAGGCCGCTTGGCGTCTTGTTTCTAACATGAATCTGATTCTGCAGGGAGAAGGATGCAAGTGACAAGTGAGATTATGAAGATTGACGGGTTAACTCCTACCCAAGTTATGACTGCGGCTAGGAAGATTGCTCTCAACCCCCTAGAAGTTGATTTCTTTTTTAGCCTTCCAGAGGAGTACAGATCTGCTTATGTGCATGGTTTGTTACTTCCAGATCAGTGAAGTTCTAGAAAAGTAGTAGTCAATAGGAACCAAGACACTGACTAAATTCATATTATGTTGTTGAACTTCTGTATGTGCGCCTATTTTTTGGGCACTGACAGCGGATCCTAATTAATGTATTAGATGATGTGGCTGAATATAACAATACATTCCATTATTTTTTCTCATGGCAATTCCATTGATACTCCTAATTAATGTATTAGATGATGTTACTGTTTTGGACGAAAACAGTAACATCGCCTAGACTGATGGGTTTTGAGTCCTGGAGGTTATGATGGGCTGGAGGGCGGGTGCGGGTGGTCATTCACGTCGCTTGAAAAGCTCCTCTCCTCAGTGTGTCCAATAAACGTGTTCTTGTGGGATGTTGCTGTTTTGGGATAAAGCAGCAACATCGCCCTGACTGCTGGGAATTGCTCCCTGGAGGTTAAGGTTGGCTGGGGGGCGGGTCTAGGTTGTCATTCACGTCGCTTGAAAAGTTCCTCTCCTCAGTGTGTCCAAGAAACGTGTTCGTGTGGGATGTTGCTGTTTTGGGATAAAACAGCAACATCGCCCTGGCTGCTGGGAATTGCTCCCTGGAGGTTAAGGTTGGCTGGGGGGCGGGTCTAGGTTGTCCTTCACGTCGCTTGAAAAGTTCCTCTCCTCAGTGTGTCCAAGAAACGTGTTCGTGTGGGATGTTGCTGTTTTGGGATAAAACAGCAACATCGCCCTGGCTGCTGGGAATTGCTCCCTGGAGGTTGAGGTTGGCTGGGGGGCGGGTCTAGGTTGTCGTTCACGTCGTTTGAAAAGTTCCTCTCCTCAGTGTGTCCAAGAAACGTGTTCGTGTGGGATGTTGCTGTTTTGGGATAAAACAGCAACATCGCCCTGGCTGCTGGGAATTGCTCCCTGGAGGTTAAGGTTGGCTGGGGGGCGGGTCTAGGTTGTCGTTCACGTCGCTTGAAAAGTCCCTCTCCTCAGTGTGTCCAAGAAACGTGTCCGTGTGGGATGTTACTGTTTTGGGATAAAACAGCAACATCGCCCTGGCTGCTGGGAATTGCTCCCTGATGGCTGTGCCCACCTGATTGTCCTTCATTCATACAAACATTGGTGGTAGGTTTCGATAATAGTATCGCACAACTGGATGTGTGGGGTATCCGTTAAAAAATAGTAGCATCAACACGTGTGCGAGTAATTCACATGGCAACCTGATGTCTGGGTGCTAACATTAACTGGATATAAGATTAATCTGTACAGAAGAATTACATTTACAATTGAGTTATACATACACTTGAATTTTAAATATTAAGACTTTGGGATAAAACATGAATTTAGTTTTACATATGTGCATAATAACCAACTTTATTGTTATATATGTGCATGTTAAACAACTTCAGCTGGGAAGAGTGAAATCCTGGAGGAATTTATTAACTAAGTTTGCTCTGTATCGTCTCACTTCTTCCAAGGGAAATTGTTCCTAAAACTCTTTATTGTTGAATACATTCTCTATATGGAAGCACACGATTATCCCGCAGTCTTGCCTGGAAAATAGTAACGAGTTAGTTTGGTACCCACTAGCCATGTTAACATTCGGTAAGAAAGGACCTTGCTACTTACGATGCTTCTGCCTGTTGAGGTGACCGTTCGTATGATATTATATCAAACGGTGGACCTGAGGTGGCTCGCCCTACCCTCTTATCCATTCCACCCCGTGCGAGGATTTCATTCATCCTTTTCTCGTAGTAGTCCTTCTGTTGTTATCAAACCAACAAAAATGAAAGGTTAAAACTCCATGCAACTGTCTACAATGATGTTACTGTGTCTGATGGAGAGAGTGACGTCAATAAAATAACAATGTAGTTAGTATCACTCACTACCATCGTGGCATCACGAAAATATGGATCCGGTGTCCCCTCTCTTCTCGGCCGCATCGAGTTATAGTGCGTCCACCTGCGCGCTTTATTATCCAGGACGAGAAGAGTGAAGTGGTTGGGGTTGCTGAAGTCATTGACGCCCGTGGAGTTCAGTGGGAAGATAACAACATCGGCAGCCATTGCCTCCTCCATGTGTGCATCGAATTTGTATTGCCTGGCTTCCTGGAGAAACTTGAGGTCGCTGACAATGTAAGACTGTCAACATAGTTTTAACCTACGTCAGAATCAATGATACTTTCTATGATTCGTATAAGCGAGATGGATTCAGAATCTTACCCAGCAACAGCTGTCGAAGGCAAATACCTTCCTTTCACTGTTCCTGGAAGCCAGGCTCAGAGTGTAGGCATGGGCATCTATGATCTGCATTGAGTGTTTAGGAAAGAAACAGTAACAGGAACAGAGGTGTGATTAATGACAAAACAACAATGCATGAACAACGACCAGATGATACATACGTTGTTCGTGATTGATTCCTCAACTCCCACCAATTCCTCAAATGTGATGAACAAATCCTGCTGGGGGATTGACCAGACAAAAACACTGCATGTGGTGATTGGGCAAGGGGATTAGATGAGGCGACGGATAAAACTTCCTAGTAAATGCAAAGCATCCACAACAAAATAGAACATGACTTACTGTGGATCGCCTGCCAGTTTTAATCGCATCATCTTACTCCTGGCATCCTTGGTCAGGTATTTTGAAGTTGGAAACTTTGGACTGTGGGATGGCTTCTGAGACTGCTTTTTAATGTTTTTTTCTATGGGTGTTTCATCCTCAATTACAACGGGGGTCTCTTGGGTCTGCCAGTAGACGTACTCAGCGGTTGTTATCTGCTGATGTGCGTATGCTTGTCTCGTTCGTTTTTTCAAAGGACCCGAGTACGTGAACTCCTCGTCCCGTTTTATTTTTCTTGGTTTTTTCTTTATGTTCGCTATCATTGATCGCTATTTTGCCTCGCATGTAACTTGGTCTTCATCTCTGGTGGTTTCTACCTCAGCTTGTTCAACCACCTGCACAATCTGTTCTGACAGCTGTGCATTGAGCTATTTATTAACCATTTCCAAAGTAATGTTGACCGCCCTGAGGTTTTCTGCCTCACTTGTTGCTGTGGACAGTTCCTCCTATAGCAGTGCGTTATCGTGTTTAAGTTTCGATATTGTCCCGGCGTTTTCTTCTTTCTGTTGTTCTAACCAATGAAGTTTCTCAGTGAGGGACGTCAACTCATCCTTCAGTCTGAGTAACTCTGTGTTTGCACTGGTGAGTTGATCCCTAAGCCGCAGAACTTCATCGTTGTTTTGTTGCTGTTGATCCTTCTGGGACAGCGCAATATCGGTGAATTGGTCCAGCTTTGTTGGCCGGGGTTGGATCACGTACTGGGCCGATGCTGTCTCATTATCGCCCTCCGAGTCCTCCGACTCGGAGGGTGTGTCGCGTGACTTTATTCTGTCAGCGAATTCAATCAACCGCAGATTTGTCTCATCTGTGTACAGGAGATCGTATTCATGTGCAGTGGGCTCAATCTCCCTGTTTACGACCTGAAGCATAACATTATTGAAACTGTTAGTGTGGGAATTCGGCATGTTACTCTTTTTAGATAAAACAGCAACATGTTGCATTGTGACTACGGCATGCTTGTGTCTGTTATGAAAACAGCAACACCACGCATAAAACAAAGTAAACTGCTGCAATGGGTATCAATACAGCAACATGCTTTCCTGCACTGACATGTATCGGGCATCGTAATAACTTGATATTTCATACTGTTACCTGAAGCTGGCTGATAAGTTGATCCCTCAGTTGGCGTGTGAGGAGCTTCAGGTCCCATTTGAGGCACCTTGGGACTCTTTCGATGTGGTGCTCGCCCAGCACGTTGGTAATCTCACACAGCCAATACTGCGGACAATAAAACAGCAACATGAGCCAAGCCAGTGCAAGAAACATACAACAGGGATGAAGAACTCACGAATAATTGTCTGGTGAGATCAAATTAACAATAGAGACGCCATAACACTTGGGGCAACCACTCAGAGACAAAGTTGGCTCATGTTACTGTTTTAGGCTAAAACAGCAACATGAGCCAAGCCTTGCGACAAACACACAACAGAGATGAAGAACTCACGAATAACTGTCTAATGAGATCACATTAACAATAGAGACGCCATAAAACTTGAGTAAACCACTCAGAGACAAAGGAGGGTCATGTTACTGTTTTAGCCTAAAACAGCAACATGAGCCAAGCCCTGCGACAAACACACAACAGAGATGAAGAACTCACGAATAACTGTCTAATGAGATCACATTAACAATAGAGACGCCATAAAACTTGGGTAAACCACTCAGAGACAAAGTTGGCTCATGTTACTGTTTTAGCCTAAAACAGCAACATGAGCCAAGCCTTGCGACAAACACACAACAGAGATGAAGAACTCACGAATAACTGTCTAATGAGATCACATTAACAATAGAGACGCCATAAAACTTGAGTAAACCACTCAGAGACAAAGGAGGGTCATGTTACTGTTTTAGCCTAAAACAGCCAAAAGAGCCAAGCCTTGCGACCAACATACAACAGAGATGAAGAACTCACGAATAACTGTCTGGTAATATCAAATTAACAATAGAGACGCCATAAAACTTGGGGCAACCACTCAGAGACAAAGGAGGCTCATGTTACTGTTTTAGCCTAAAACAGCAACATGAGCCAAGCCTTGCGACAAACACACAACAGAGATGAAGAACTCACGAATAAATGTCTAATGAGATCACATTAACAATAGAGACGCCATAAAACTTGAGTAAACCACTCAGAGACAAAGGAGGGTCATGTTACTGTTTTAGCCTAAAACAGCCAAAAGAGCCAAGCCTTGCGACAAACATACAACAGAGATGAAGAACTCACGAATAACTGTCTGGTAAGATCAAATTAACAATAGAGACGCCATAAAACTTGGGGCAACCACTCAGAGACAAAGGAGGCTCATGTTACTGTTTTAGCCTGAAACAGCAACATGAGCCAAGCCTTGCGACAAACACACAACAAGAGACAGGAACATTCACTCAAATGAATGGATATGAATGAAGAAAATGTAAAGGATTCGGACACCAAGTAAAGAGTAGTTTTGACATCTTTGACTTACTGGCAATAGCATGACACACCCGGTTACATTGGGGGTGCTGTCCTTTTTGAGAGAATTCATGAGTTGATCGTGAATGTGTTGTGACCACCCATATTGTGCTATTTCGTCCACATCCTCCACGTATTTGATATACGACCAACCCATTATGTGGGCCCTGTTGGGTACGAAGAGGGTGACAAGAAGCATCAACGTCATGAGGCGAGAGACATCCTGCACATCAGTCTCCGATGTTCCCCGCACTGCTCTTTGGATAGCTTTGAATATGATTGGTTTGCTCAGGCGTGATTTGCCACGGAAACATCTAACATCAAAGTCTGACAAGGTCCTCTTGCCAGAGGTTGTCTGGATGGGCTGGTCTCCATCTCTTATTCCAAAGATCAGCTTCACTGATGCTGGTGTTATTCTGAGATGATCGCCCCCGATGTTGAAATAATTATTCTTGTCTGAGAAGGTAGCAATTATGGACTGAATTTCAACATCACTCTTACGACACATGCTGCGATCCAGTTCCTTTGTTATTATTGCGTTTATCAGGACCCAGAATGGGTTGTGTCGTAGCACCGTCGTGTGCCTGTCATCCAACTGAAGCTGATCAACCTGCCTAATGCAGGCCAAGAGATTGGACCTATACTGCTGGAATTTCTAGGTTTCTTCATCAGAAAAGTCTCCTTGTGAGAGTGCTTTAGCGCCTTTCTGCTCGGGTAAACGTCAAATCAAGAGTTAGATCAAGCATAAATAGTCACAACCAGGTATGATCACTAATGTGAGGTATGAATAACAATGCAACATCGTCGCAGTGGGGTGTTACTGTTTCACCGAGAAACAGTAACATGAGCCTATAACCGTAGTATAACTGTCTTACGGATATTATGTGGAGTGACAGTAACATGCAACAAAATATATGGGATGTTGTGGTCCTACTAACTGCTAGGGTTTCACTTCAACTCACGTAGGAACACAAGTCCAAGCAAGCAACTCCACATTTTCGTTGCACTTATAACTGAAGTATGATACCTGTATTAGAGTTAATGCTAAAGAGGATGTGGGTTTACCTGTGGACGACCCATTTGTTCGGAGTTGCTGTTTGATCTTGCTTTCAGCGTCCGATGTGGATAAATGAGGTTATCCGGTTGTTCAGAGTCGTTTGGTATCTTCTCTTGGTGTATTCGGCGATGATAACCACGGTGTCTTCCTGCGTCTTGAGATCACTGGTTCTGGTGAGCTTTGAGATGGAATGCGAAGTGTTGTTACTGTTATTGTTTCAGCCTTTTTGTCCCCGCCGAAACGCCCTTCGCGTGCGTCGTTTCGTATTCAGGCCATTGCGTTTTATCGCTTCGATGTTGTGTCCTTTCATTTTCCCGCCTCGAAGAACAGTGTTTTCCACATAAAAAATAACTCACAATCAATTAATATCTGTTAATGTTTATTTCTATGGGTATTTTCGTCATTTCATTGTTATATCGTAGGAAATACAAAGTTGAACCAAACAAAAACGTAGGAACTTCTGCTGTGGGAAATGGAACTTGCTCCCTGTTAACCAAACAAAAATTCAGATATCCCAGGAAGTTCATACGGGAAATCAACTTCCTGTGAAGTTCCATTTCCCATGGGAACTTATTTCCCGTATGAACCAAACGAGTCCTTATTCTCAAATGTTCTCTATTTTACCTTACGATAAAATTCAAGAATTTAGTTTTTTTTAAGTAAAATTAGAATCATATTAATTTGGCTAAAACATTGTTTCCAAATTAGTTTAAACAATTTTAAGATGATTTTCTCATGAATTTGAAAACTTATATTATGAATGAGAGAGAGATGAAATTTATAAAATTATTTAGGTATATTTTACAAAATGATTTTTCAATATATCATAGAACTTTAGAATGTCTATTTTCTAAACTCTTGAATTTATCAATTTATATTGCAAAAAATTGGAATGATGAATATTAAGATGATTTACTTGGATTTAGTAAGAATAGAGTTGGTGAGAAGAACGAGAGGCTAAGATAAAATATTATATTTCTCTTTGATTTTCTTTTAAGATTTAGACAAAAGAAAGGACGAAGAGTGAGACTGATAGGGGTGGAACTGAGCCCACAATGCAAACACCTTGTTCTACAAAAATCCACAACTCCTGGGAACAATAAAAAAAATAGGACACTTTAGGTTTGTTTGTTTATTATTGTAAAAATTAAATTTTTAAATAAAAATTTATTTGATAATTTATTTTAAAAATTTATTTTAAAAAAAGTAATTTTTAATATTTAATTTAAAAATAAAAAAAATTTCAGTTACTTTCTAAATTTATTCTTTCTTTTAATATAATTTTTTTAAAATAATTTTTTAAAATATAAAAATAAAAATATATCCATACATATTCCTTATTTCTCTCAGAAAAAAAAAATCATTTATGTGTCCTCCTCCCTCCTTTTCTTCTTTTTGGCTTTCTCCCCACCACACCCACCTAGCAGCTCTCCGGCCACCTCACTATATGGCTTGCCCTTTCTCTCTCTCACCCAACAGCTCACAATTGCATTTAAAAATATAAGAATTAAAATATATATATATATATATATATATATATATATATATATATATATATATATAACAAGTAATTAAATAATTTAATTAAAATAAATCACTAAATTTATTTATAATATTTTTTTTAAAAATGAAATGTGTAATTATGAGCATAAATAATAGTTATTAAAATAAATATAATAATAAATAATTATTATTATTCTATTAAATAATAATATGCATGAATACTGAAAAAGAAGAGCATATGTTAACGTGAGTTATAAAATAATATTAGAATTAAAAATATAATATGTAGTTAAATAATTTAGTTAAATCAAATTAATAACTTGTTCATAATATTTTATAACAAAATAAAATACGTCATTTTATATTTATATTACTCAATATTTTTATATTTAAATTGAAATAAAATATATTGTGTGATATTTATTCTATTTAGTAATATTAACATTTAAATTATACACCTTTAACAAAATCTTATTTGTTGTATATTTAATTCAATTTCAAATATAGAAATTGAAAAGAGAAATTTTTAGTTAGTAGTTAAACACATAATTTGTATGTCCACTATCAATAAGAATTGAGATAAATACACAGAGAAATTGTTAAAAAAATTAATTATAAAATTTTTTTATATGTATTTCAACCTCTTTTGTATTTATCTCAATTTTAATTAATAGTGGATACATAATTTGTGTGCCCACTAACTAATAAAGAGTATGAAAAAAATTAATAAAATTTAGATAAATTTGATTTTAATTTTTAAATACTTTTATTAATAAATAACATATCAATTAATTAATTCAATCAATATATATTTTATATTAAAATTTTAATTTATTCAAGTTATTTTTATAATAAAAAATGATATATTTTTATCATAACATTAATTTTATATAAAAATAGTAATATCTTAATTATTATAATATTATGAAAAATTTTATATTTATATTATTAAATATAATAAAGGATGGTTTGGTTCATACGAGAATTAAGTTCCCATGAAAAATAAAATTCCACGGAAAGTAATTTCCCATATGAACTTCCTGGGAATCTCAAATTTATGTTTGGTTGACACGGAGTAAGTCATACTCTCCAATAAATCCATTTCCTATGTTTTGTTTGGTTCAACTTTATATTTTCTAGGAAATAATAATGAAATGACCACAATATCCTCTAAAATAATATATTAACAGGTATTAATTGATTTTATTTTATTTTTGTGAAAAATGAGAGTCCCAAGTGTTGTTACTATTCTCTGAGGCGGGAAAATGAAAGGACACGACATCGAAAGGACAAAACACAATAGCCTAAAGATGAAACGATGCACACGATTACTGTTTTGGGTGGTACAAAAAGGGTGAAACAGTAACAACACTTCGCATTCCAACTCAAAGCGCAGTACCAGTGAACTCAAGATGCAAGAAGACACTGTGCAAATGATCGGCAAATACAGTAAGAAAAGACTTTAACGACCCTGAACAACCTGAGAACATCATTACTCGACATCGGAAGCTTAAAACAAGTTCAAACAGTAATTCCGCACAAATGGGTCATCCACAAGTAAACCCACCTCCTCTTTAATATTGACTCTAGTACAGACATTATACTTCAGTTAACTTGAAGGAAAATGTTATAGTTTCCTTGGATTTGTATTCCTGTGTAAGTTCAAGAGAAACCCTAGAAGTTAGTACGGTCACAGTATACCAAATATGTTATTGCGTGTTACTGTCACTCTACATAATATCTATTTGTATGAGAAATAGAAAAATGGCACCGTGCATATTTCATTGTCTTTTTGGCATTCTGTTCACATAAAAATAAACGGACATTAGGGAGTCATCTGATGCCTAAAAGTAACGTACTTTTCCATCGGCATTGCCTTTAAACACGTTTGATTTGTAAGTTTATTACCACAATTTGGTGGGTATTACTGTTCTCGATGAAATAGTAACATCTCATTTCATTAGTCTTTAATAGGGTAAACACATTGATTTTATCAAGGTTTTCTGTTTAGTCACATATCATCTTGTCTATGTCTTGTGTTTTTTGGGTTGGCGTCTCTGTTTGCAGACTAAACACAACCATGTCACCATGATAGAGTTTTGTAAAAGAGTTATATCTCAGTTGTTGTCTCATGTTACTGTTTCTTGGTGAAACAGAAACACACCACTACCACGAGGTTACATTGTTAATTATACCGCATTTTGTCTGCTCATGCATGTTTTAGCTTGTTGTCAACACAATAGAGCTTTGTTAAACATGCATATCTTGGTTTTTGGTTCATATTACGATTTCTTGATGGAACATTAACACATTATTTCTCGTAAGTTACACTATTAATCATACCTCATTTTATCAACTAATGTTCTTTTTGCTCGTTAGCAACGCAGTTGAGTTTCCTAAAAAAATTATATCTCAAATCTTGGTTCATGTTACTGTTTCGTGGTGACACAGTAACATAATTTCTTCGATGAAACGCTGTTAATCATGCCCTATCTTGTCAACATATGTTCCTTATGCTCGTTATCAATGCAGTAGAGATCCATAAGATAGTTATATCTCAAATCTTGGTTCATGTTACTGTTTCTTAGTGAAACAGTAACACACCTCTTCCACTAAGTTGCATTGTTAGTCTTATTTATATATTATTTACTTGTGCATGTTTTTGTTCTTTGACAATATAGTAGAGTTTTGTTAAACACGCATATCTCATTTTTCTGGTTCATGTTACTATTTTTTTGATGAAACAGTAACACATATTTTCTTAGAGGTTCCACTATTATTCATGCCCTATCTTGTCAAATTATGTTCTTATTGGTCGTTATCAATGCAATAGAGATCCGTAAGATAATTATATCTCAAAACTTAGTTCATGTTACTGTTTCTCGGTGAAACAGTAACACACTTCTTCCACGAGGTTGCATTGTTAGTCGTACCTCATATTGTCTACTTGTGCATATTTTTGTTTGTTGTTCATATTTTTTAATGTTGTTTGTTCAGTAGAGTTTTGTTAAATATGTATATCTCATTTTTCTAGCGTGTCACTGTTTCCTGATGAAACAGTAACACAATAGAAAGAATTGGAAGTTACATTGTTAATAATATCTCATTTTGTCTATTTATGCATGATTTAACAATTGATTTGACATTTACTGGAACAGAAAGATACTAAGGCACTCACACAAGTAGATGATTTTGAAGAAGAAACCTAAAAATTTTAGCAATACAGGTCCAATCTGTTGGCGTGCATAAGGCAAGTTGATCAGCTTTATTTCGATGATAGACACACAATGGTGCTACGACACAACCCATTTTGGGTCTTAATAAATGCAATAATAACAAAGGAACTGAATCGTAACATGTGTCAGAAGAGCGATGTTGAAATTCAGTCTATAATTGCTACCTTCTCAGAAAAAAATAATCATTTCAATATCGGGGGCGAACATCTCAGAATAACACTAACATCAGTGAAGCTGATCTTTAGAATAAGAGATGGAGACCAGCCCATCCCACGGTCAGACTTCAACATAAGGTGTTTCCGTGGTAAAGCACGAATGAGTAAACCAATAATATTCAATGCACTCGAAAGAGCAGTGCGAGGAACATTGAAGACTGACGTGCAGGATGTCTCCCGTCTTATGACATTGATGCTTCTAGTCACCCTCTTTGTACCAAACAGGGCCCACACATTGGGCTGATCATATATCAAATACGTAGAGGAAGTAGATGCAATAGCACGATATGGGTGGTCACAACACATTCACGACCAACTAATGAATTCTCTCAAAAAGGACAGCACCCCCAATGTAACCGGCTATGTCATGCTATTGCCAGTAAGTTAAAGATGTCAAAACTCCTTTTTACTTCGTGTCCCTATCCTTTACATTATCTTCATTCATTTCCATTCATTTGAGTGAATATTCTTGTTTCCTTTTTGTATGTTTGTCGCAAATCTTGGCTCATGTTACTGTTTTAGACAAAAAATAGTAACATGTCCTTGCTTTGTCTGTGAATGGTAACCCAAAGTTTTATGGTATTTTGATGTTATTTTGATTGGCTCATGTTACTATTTTAGAACAAAAACAGTAACATGTCCCTGCTTTGTCTGTGAATGGTAATCCAAAGTTTTATGGTATTTTGATTATTAATGTGATTTCAGTTAACAGTTATTTTTGAGTTTTTCTTTCATATTGATGACTACGTATAAGAATAACTTGTTTACCTCTAGTTTTTCTTACTCTTTTTATTACTCCGTCCTTGGATGCAGCCTCCAAAGGAAACTAACGTGACAAAATGAACAATTTATTATCGACAGTATTAGTTATGTGAGATTACAAGCGTGCTGAGCGGGCATCACATCGAAAGAGTTCCAAGATGCCTCAAATGGGACCTGAAACTCCTTACACGCCAATTGAGGGATCAACTTTTCAGTCAGCTTCAGGTAACCGTATGAAAATGTTAACTTATTATGAAGCCCGATACATGTCAGTACAAGAAAACATGTTACTGTCTATTTCCATGAGAAATAGTAACATCGAACAAGATGTTACTATTTCTATGTGAAACAGTAACAAGTCCTTCTCTCTAAGTTTCTATTATTAATTTGATCCTTATTCTAACAATTTACTTTATTTTATGAATGGTATTGCTGTTTCATAACAAACACAAGCATGCCATAGTTACAATGCAACATGTTACTGTATTTTCTGAAAAGAGTAACATGCGCCCTTTATCGATTTTAACAGTTAGTAATATTCGATTTGTCAATTTTTTCCCCTTCATTGACCGTGTGTTAAGGTTTCCACATAAAACAATAACATATCACGGGGTTCTACTAATTTGGAGTGGAAACAGAAATATCTTTTTATTCCAATTTCTTTCCATTAACCATACATTATTTTGTGTGTTTATTATGTTTCATAGTTAATAATTTACCCATAATTATTGTTATGCTGAAACTTTGTCCTTTATTTTCATATTTATGTTTCTCACCAAAATAGTAACATGCCGATTTACCATACTAATAGTGGAAATACTGTTATATTTTAGGTCGTAAACAGAGAAATTGAGCCCACAGTACAAGAATACGACCTCCTCTACACAGAAGAAATAAATCTACGGTTAATTGAATTTATTGACAAAACAAAATCACAAGACACACCCTCCCAATCAGAGGATTCGGATGGCGATACTGAAATAGCATCAGCGTAGTACGTGATATAACCCCGGACAACAAAGCTGAACCAGTTTGCCGATATTGTACTGTCCCACAAAGAGCAACAGCAACAAGACAATGATGAAGTCATACGGCTTAGGGATCAGCTATTCAGTGCAAACACAGAAATACTCAAACTAAATGATGAATTGACGCCCTCATTAAGAAACTTGAGACGTCAGAACAACAGACACAACAAAACGCAGAGATAATAACTAAACTCAAACATAATAACGCACAGTTACAGGAGCAACTGTCCACTGCAACAAGTGAGACAGAAAACCTCAGGGCGATCAATGATAGTTTGGAAAATTAGAATAAACAGCTTAATACACAGCTACCAGAACAAATTATGCAGGTGGTTGAACAAGATAAGATAGAAACCACCGAAGCTGATGAACATGATATAGACGAGGAAAAGCAGCGTTCGATGATAGCAAATATTAAAAAGAAAACAAGAAAAATAAAACGGGATGAAGAGTTCACGTACTCGGGGCCATTGAAAAAATGAACAAGACAAATAGATGCACGACAATAGACAACAACGGTTGAGGAGGTCTATGGCCAGAGCAAAGAGGCCCCTGTTATAATTGAAGATGATACACCAGTAAATAAAATCAAGAAAAAGAAACTCATAAGGCAACAAATACTACAAAGTTGCCAGCTGCAAAATACCTAACCCAAGATGTCAGGAGTAAAATGGTGCAAATAAAAATGGCAGGAGACCCACAGTAAGTCATGTTCTATTTTCTTCTCAATTCTTTGCATTTACTAGAAAGTTTTGCCTATCGCCTCATCTAATCCCTATGCCAAATTACCATATGCAGTATTTTTGTTTGGTCAATCCCCCAGCAGGATTTGTTCATAACCTTTGAGGAGTTGGTGGGAGTAATGAAGGAGAAGTCAATCACGAACAATGTATGTATCATCTGATCGTTTAAACGCATTATTATTTTATCTTATTCCACTCTCTAGCTATGTTACTGTTTCTTCTCTAAACAATAACAGGAACTTATTGAGTATATTCGGTCTTAAAAAGCATGGCTACTACTGTGTGGAGTGTAAACAGTTAAATACAATTATTCTTTCTGTTTCAACTGCTGGATTCTTGTGCTACTGTTTGGAGTTTGCCACCCTTATCAATTATCTAACAAGAACTAAACAATTAATGCAGATCATAGATGGCCATGCCTACATTCTGAGCCTGGCTTCCATAAACAGTAAAAGGAAGATATTTGCATTCGACAGCTGCTGCTGGGTAAGATCCTGAATCCATTTCCCAAATATGAATCACAGAAGGCAGCATTGATTCTGACTTAGGTTAAAACTATATTGACAGTCTTACATTGTGAGCGACGTCAAGTTACTCTAGGAAGTCAGGCAATTCAAATTCGATGCACATATGGAAGAGGCAATAAATGCAGATGTTGTTATCTTCCAAGTGAACTCCATGGGCGTGAATGACTTCAAAAACCCCAACCACTTCACACTTCTCGTCCTAGATAATAAAGAGTGCAAATGGACACACTATAACTCGCTGCGACTGAGAAGAGAGGGGGCACCAGATCCATACTTTCGTGATGCCACGATGGTGGTGAGTAATATTAAATACTACGATAGAATAGCAAATGCTGTTACTTTTGATTTAACTGAAGTTGCATTGCTAGCCACATTCTTGAACCTTGTACCTTGTTATCTTATTGACGTCACTCTTTCCATCAGAGACAGTAACATACCATACTCACAATAAGACAACGTTGTATCTCTCGTATGTAGCACATAGCATGGTCTTCCGTTGGAGAAAATATGTTAAGTGTGATTCTATTAGATGATAAGCTATTATTCGTTGATGTTTCTATTTCTTGTAAAATAGTAACACTTTATTTTCTCGGAGTTTCATTTTTTAATTAAACTTCATTGGGTTATTTGTATGTTGAATGTGTTTTTTGCTGATGTTACTGTTGCCATAACAAAAAAAAAAACTTATAACAATACAAGATGTTATAACCAGCAGTGTAGACAGTTGCATAGAGTTTTCATCTTTCATTTTTTTTAGTTTGCTAACAACAGAAGGACTATTACGAGAAAAAGATGAATGAAGTCCTTGCATAGAGTGGACTGGATAAGAAGGTAGAGCCAGCCACCATAGGTCCACCTTTTGAGATAATATCATACGAACGGGCACCTTAACAGGAAGAAACGTCGTAAGTAGCAAGTTCTTTTCTTATCCAAGGGTAATATGTCTAGTAGGTACCAAACTAACTTGTTACTATTTTCCAGACAAGATTGCGGGATTTTCGTATGCTTGCATATCGAGAATATATTCAGTAATAAAGAGTTTCAGGAACAATTTTTATTGGAGGAAGTGAGACAATACAGAGCAAAATTAGTTACTAAATTCCTCGAGAATTTCAGTCTTCCCAACTGAAGTTGATTATTATGCACATATATAACACTAAAGTTAATTATTATGCACATATGTAAAACTAAATTCATGTAAAACCATTGTCTTAGATATATTTAAAATTCAACTGTATGTATAACTCAATTGTAAATGTTAATCTTCTGTATAGTTTAATCTTATATCCAGTTTATGTTAGCACTTAGACAACACGTTGCCATATGAATTACAAACACCTGTGTTGATGTTACTCTTTTTTTAAGGATGCAGCAACATCCAGTTGTGCGGTACTATTCGTAAGACTTACCACCAATGTTAATATAAACGAAGGACATTCTTTGAAACAGTCCTCAGCGATAGACATGCACCTCTCACACACACACGGGCCAGTTTCCTGGGTGTTATTGTTTTCGTTCAAAACAGTAACATCCCTCAAATAGACATTTCTTGGATCTTATCCGAAGAGGAATTTGTCAAGTGACATAAATAATCACCCAGACCCGACTTCCAGCCACCCGTAACCTCTCGGGCTCAAAATTCAACAGACTTAATGATGTTACTATTTTCATCCAAAACAGTAACATCCCATAAAAAAATGTTTCTTAGATCTTATCCGGAGAGAAACACGTCAAGTGACATAAATAACCACCCAAACCCGACTTCCAGCCACCCGTAACCTCTCGGGCTCAAAACTCAACAAACTCAATAATGTTACTATTTTTGTCCAAAATAGTAATATCCTCTAAATAGGCATTTCTTTGATTTTATCCGGAGAGGAATTTGTCAAATAACATAAATAACCACCTAGACCTGACTTCCAGCCACGCGTAACCTCCCGGGCTCAAAACTCAACGACTCGATAATGTTATTATTTTAGTCCAAAACAGTAACATCCTATAAAAAGACGTTTCTTGGATCTTATCCGAAGAGAAACGCGTTAAGTGACATAAATAACCATCCAAACCCAACTTCCAACCACCCGTAACCTCCTGGGCTTAAAACTCAACAGACTCGATGATGTTACTGTTTTTGTCCAAAATAGTAACATCCCATAAAAAAATGTTTCTTAGATCTTATCCGGAGAGAAATGCGTTAAGTGACATAAATAACCACCCAGACCCGACTTCCAGCCACCCGTAACCTCCTGGGCTCAAAACTTAATAGACTCGATGATGTTACTATTTTCGTCCAAAACAGTAACATTCCATAAAAAGACGTTTCTTGGATCTTATCCGGAGAGAAACGCATTAAGTGACATAAATAACCACCCAGACCCGACTTCTAGCCACCTGTAACCTCCCAAGCTCAAAACTCAACAGACTCGATGATGTTACTATTTTCGTCCAAAACAGTAACATCCCATAAAAAGACGTTTCTTGGATCTTATTCGGAGAGAAACGCGTTAAGTGACATAAATAATCACCCAGACCCGACTTCTAACCATCCGTAACCTCCCGGGCTCAAAACTTAACAGACTCGATGATGTTACTGTTTTCATCCAAAATAGTAACATCCCATAAAAAGACGTTTCTTGGATCTTATCTGGAGAGAAACGCGTCAAGTGACATAAATAACCACCTAGACCCGACTTCCAGCCACTTGAAACCTCCCGGGCACAAAACTCCAACAGCCTTGATGATGTTACTGTTTCAGAGCAATACAGTAACATACAGGTTGTTGGCCTAGTTTCTCAGGCGATGTAGCCAATGCACAACAGGTTCTACCCTAGAAGTGGAAATGTATCCGACTGAAGTTCATGAGCCACATTCCTAAGTGAGTGTGTTGGACTGAGCTGTACTACAGGAGTTTCAATAAAATTGCCATGGGAAAAAAATAAGAATGTATTGTTATATTCCATCAAAAGCTCAAGGAAATCCAGTTTAATAGCTTATATACATTAACCGGAAGCCACATCAACTAATACATTATGGGCTCCGATGTTAGATAAGTGTCTAAAAAATAGGTACACATACAAAAGTTTAACAACATAACATAAGTTTAGTGAGTGTATTGGCTCCTAATGACTACTAGTTTTCATAGAACTTCACTGATTTGGAAGTAACAAACCATGCACAAAAGCAGCTCTAAAATCTTCTGGAAGGCTAAAAAAGAAATTAACTTTCAGGGGGTTGAGAGCAATTTTCCTTGCCACATTCATAACTTGGGTAGAAGTTAACTCATCAATCTTCATAATCTCACTAGTCACTTGCATCTTTCTCCCTATAGAATCAAATTCATGTTGGAAACAAGAAGCCAAGCGGCCTATATGTTTACTTGCATCCTCCATCACATCACCTATTCGTGCAAATCTAGAAGAGAATTCTCTTAAAACTTTTAAATTTTCTATCTTTGCCTTTTTTGACCTACGGTTTACTGGGGTGGTTGAGGAAGAAGTTCCCATCGGGGCACATGGAGGAACTGGGTAAATGTCCTCCACAGAAAAGGCAGGAGCATGCTCTTCTTGCTTTTCTTCTTCTCTATTCCTTACTTCATCTTCTATCCTTTCTAATGCATTTTGTGGATTTACAGCCTCGTCTCCAATGGCTCTATCCTTCCCAAATATTTTAGCTAAATCATCAAAAAATGGAAATGGCTTGTTTCTTAACCCCACGGCATTTTTGTGACTCTAGCATGAAAGAAAGGAAAACATAATGAGAGAAAAAGGTAAAACTTTAAAAGCTGTCATCAATAAATAGAAATATACATAGATACACATATGTGTATATAAGAAAAAGAATAATATAAAATATTACTTTCACCCATTCATCCCAGATTGATTTTGAGCAAATTACAAACTTCTCTTCATCATTTCATCCAAATTCATTGGCAACTGGACCAAGCATCTTCGCAATAGCATTATATAGATTCCTCAAATACTTGATACGAGACTCGATGTGTGGTTTAGCCTTCAAACCACACCCAGGAAGCTTTTAATCCATAAGTTGTTCCAACCTGTTATAAGCACCATTCTTAAACTGGTCATTGTCCATTTTCCAACCACCCAGCTCCACAAGATCCATCATTGCACTAATTAGTGCACGATCCTCAGCGCTTCCCCATCTTGTGCATCCTCTAGATGGGTTCGCACCCTCACCACCTTGGTTGGCATTTCTTTAAGCTTTTGGTTGACTCATCTGTAAAGAAGGAAAGATAGAGAAAGAGGAAACATAGGAATTCGTTAGAGCGACATTCTGCTCATGATTTAGCAATTTAGGGTGATCATACTACTAGTTCAATAAAAAGCGAAGTCATTACTCCCGTCTTATTACAAATTCAGATAAAAATAATACAAGAATAAAGTGTATATTGTCTATCAATCCATAAATGCAATACAAGTGAAACACACTACATAGTTTTTGCTAAACCCTATTCAATGATGTGGTGTCATGTAACCATGCATTGTACATCTCATTGGCAAGATCATGTTTGAATGTACTCTATGCAGCACTAGATTCCATAATCCCAATACTAAGTTCACCATTGTCTTTGTCTTTACCATCCATAAGTAAGGGTTCCATGGGATCCACACTTATGTATGTTCGAATGAAATTATGCATCAATGCGCAAGCCAAGATAATTCTACCCACAGTTCTCCTAGGGTACCAAGTTGTACATCTTAGAATACCCCATCTCATTTTTAACAATTCAAAACACCTCTCGATAACATTTCTTGTTTGAGAATGCTTTATATTAAAATATTCCTCAGCAGATACTGGTTGAACACCACTATTCCACACACTTAGATGATATCTCTAGCCTCTAAATGGTGTTAGAAAACCCTTACAATTCATGGATCCGGCATCACACAAATAGTAGTTGCCTATAATTAACCAAGATAAGTGTTAGGTAGTTTCATATCAAATAAGCTCCTTAGTTCAGATTGAGCAATGTCAAGGTATCTATATTGTTACCTTGTGGAACTATCAAAGCATTTTTTCTAGAAAGTGCATCTCGAAGCACTCTATTGTCATGTGCGGACCCCTCCTAACCAGGCAATATATAAATAAATTGTAAATTTCACGTGCACGCAGCTAATACATTAGTAGTGAGTTCTCCTTTTCTATTTCTGAATCTAGCTTTATCTTTATCCCCAACACGAACCTTAATATGACTTCCATCCAAAGCATCTAAGCAATTCTGCAGTGTGTATATATATAACTTGTTAATAGATATTGTATATATTTATAAATATTTACACATTTATCTAATCTTCCTAAAAATTCTAACTTACCTTAAACCATTTCCACCTTTCATCTTAGCAATTCTCTATCACTGGCTCAGGTTTCTTTAGTAGAATATCATAGCATCTAAGGACAGCGTGGAGAACTGAATTGAAGTGTCTAAATATTGTCTCACTACTTCTCCTAAAATACAATTGAGTTCTTTGATTCTTTGTGTCATAAGAAAGTGTGAATAGAAATAAAGCAACCATCTTCTCTAAACTAGTATTCCTATTTCCTTGTAACTTACCAACATCTCTAAGCATATCACATAACTTAGAAAAATAGACTCTATTCATCCTAAGGTTGTCCAAGCATGCTAAGTCACTTTCTTGAATCATTGGCCTCAGATTTAAAAGTCTAGCATAATATCTTTCTTCAGCACAACTGTCAAATAAATAGGATATATGCTTAAGCAATCTAATGTCCAAAAAGGACAGAAGATAGAAAAATTCAGAAATAGTCTCCAAAATCATGAGCATCATCTATATGTATAACACAATACATATAGTAGCAATCTTCTTCTTTTTACTCAACGGTAAGCGAGTCATAATTGTATGACATAGGCAAATTACATGCAAGAATGTTATAAGTTAGAAAAGCAATAAAAATATGGTCAGCCACTTTGAGTAATTTGAATTCAACAAACACCATTCATCTTTTTCAAGATAGTTAACAGGCAAACAACAACGATATCATATCCAAAATCTCTTAGAAGTTCTGTCGTGGGAGTTGGATTAAACATCTCAATTTGTTAAACCATAAGCATACATCCTTTTTTGTCAAATTCTATCATTATTTTATTACTATTCGTATTCCGACTCTACAGCTCCTATTCTTTGACGGAAAGTCGGGAAGGATAAAATTTTTCAAATATGAAGGTTGTAACTTACTTAATAGAAAAAGAGGAAATATAATAAGTAAGGTCATCAAGGCTTACCAGAAATCGCTAGTACCGTTATCGAGAACTGTTGTTAGGGTTGAGAGGAGATAAGAGAAGCTCGAGAACTAGAAATCGCTAGTATCGTTACCGGAAACTGCTGTTAGGGTTGAGAGGAGACGGGAGATGCTCGAGAAACAACGACATAGACGAAGAAGTGAATCCTGATATTCAAATTATAAGGGCAAAATTGGTATTAACTAATTTTAACAGGATCATTTTTGTTTATAAATTAATTGAAAATGCAGGCAATAAAACTTACTCAGGGGGAGTGGGTAAGTGATCTCCTGCATTTTATGGGAAATACAAGTTCCCGGGAAGATCCATTTTCTCCCATTTGCGCAACCAAACAATTTTATGGTAGTTTATATCCTAGGAAATCTAATTTTTCATGTTGTTGCTGCGAACCAAACAACCCTTAAGTATCTATGCGGACGCTCGGTTTCGACACAAGTTGTAATCCGATAAGATATCCATGAAGAGTCGTTTCGTATCTTTTTCCCTCACTTGGACGGTAGGGGCTCCCCAACTGTTTCATTTTGGGTGAGTTTTTCGTCAAGGGCATTTCCACACCCTTTGAACATCTATACTAAAAATTAAGTTGGGCTACTGGTGGGCCCTTCACTTGGAAGCCCAATTCTCCAATCACGGTGTCTTGCGATCTAAATAGGAGTCCGACTCTTTTTCTCTGCCACTCTTAGGCCGGAAAGGTAAATCAATCTAAGTCCAAAACTGTGAAAACAGAGGAAAATGAAGGGAGTATTTTTCTCGTCTCAACCAATTTTGAAGGGAGTGTATATCCCCCGAATCCCGATACACAATTTTTTTAATCATAAAAATAATTAAAGCATTAAATACATACCTCTAAAATTAAAGATCGAATTTTAAATATAAAAAAATATAAAATCTTTATAAACATCAAATATAATCTGAATTAAAAGTCCATCCATCCCTACGTATATTTTTAGTACTGCATATTGTTTACAGACAGAAGAAGATTTATGCCGGTTACAAGATGCGGATGTTCGAATATTACATTTTGATACATATTAGCATAAGACAATTTGTACATTTTATGCAATTGCCAGGTTAATATCTCCAAATCTGTTTTTAATAATTTTATTCTATTGAATTTCTGTAATGATAAAAATATAGAATATACAGACTACGAAAAGTCTCGTCTATTTATATATAGATAAATGAGTTAATATCAACTATATATCTTATAATTAAAAAATAATAGATGATAATAAAATAGTGAAAATTCAAAACAAAACATTATATTTAAAATAGTTGGTGTTAATTTTTATTATACTTTCCACCTTTAATATTAAATGAATAAAATATTTTTTATAATCTCAAAATTCTATAATAATAAACTAAAATAAATAAAATTATTCTCAATGGTTTCTATCAAAATTAGAGGTGTTAAAATGAATCAAGTTCAATGAATTAATTTGAAATTGTTGTAATTTTATCTAATTTATAATTACGACTAATATAAAAAATGATAACAATGACTCGATTTAATAAGAAATTGAAATTAGTTAGTCAAACATAATAACAATTGATACCAGAAAGTGTTAGCCCATTGAATTATTTAGTTAGCTTATTAATCTAATAATATTAATAAATAATTAATTTATTATTATTTTCTATTCATATATATTAAAATTATAATTTAATATATAATATTAAAATTATATATGAGTAATATTAAGTAATTTTTAATATTAAAGTAAATAAATTTATATATTTAATATTTTTAACATATATTACATAAATTTATCAAAATAAATAATTATATTAACATTAAAAAATAATAAAAATTATGTGAGAAATTAAACTTATTATCATAAAACCTAAAAAAATTAATTAAAAATAATTACACAGTAATTATTATAACTTAATATACATAAAATAATTATTATAACTAAATAAATATATTAATTAGAGTAATAAATTATTATTAGTATAATAAAATAATAATATATTTATATATATTTTATGATTTAAGTTAATAAAATATTTGCACCTGTTTTAATTAATACTAAAAAATTTTTGGATTAAATTTTGTAATTTTTAATTGCTCTTCTAATTAAGAGTTTTTTATATTAAAAATTATTGTGCCTTAATTTATTTTCTTACTATTTTAGTTATATCAAATAATAATTATAATAATTATTATTTTAATTAACTAATAATTTGGAAATAGTAATTAAAAAAATAGGTGATATAATCATAAAAAATATAACAAGTTATAAAATTCATCTAAGATTGCTTAGTAAAATTTGACTTGGGATTGATATTGTATCAACTTGCTTTAACCAAACTTAATGAAAAAATAGTTTGATCTAAAACTAAGTTGACATACAATTTTTATCTGTTAAATTAATTTAGTAGAATTGAATTAGCTTATTTTAACATAGCTAATCAGAATTAAGCTTGATATGCTTATGTTTGCTACCAAACATAAACACACACAAAAAAAAAATTGAGGAGAGAACGAAACAAGTTGTCAATTTCTTTATTTATTTTTTCACTAATTTTCCAATCTTTGTATGTAAAAGTTTTTTTTTTGAATTAGAGATGCAAAAATGACTTGCAATCCACAAGCAACATTAGTATAGGGTGGGTATAGAGCAAGGTGGGCCTAAAAATTTAGGCATGTAAAAAATGCAAGTTTAATAGGTCCTAGCCTTTAGGCATATTATCTTTTATATATAATATATATTTTTAATTATAATTAAAATGATATAATATATTAAAGGTTTAATAACTTAATTCAATGAAATTGATAAATTACCAATTATACGAGCCAACATGTGAACCACTAGTTATGTATGTATGTATATAATAACTAAAATATCTTAAAGATTCAATAACTTAACTTAATGCAACTAATTAATTATAAATAATGAAGGAAAGCTTGCGAGATTATATGGGTAGGCCTAAGATAAGCCTACTATTTTTAATGCATAAAAATGTGAACATGCTTGCATGAGCATGCTTTATTTAACCCCGTTTTGCCTATTATGCATCCCTATTTTGAAGTATTCAACATTAACTTTTTCATTTTATAGAAATGACAAGCATATAAATGTTAAAGAAGGTATTTGATAAGTGGTTGATTTATCAATTTTTAATTGATTTAGAAGTTTTTAGCTAACTAATTAAGTTAAATAATTATTTCAAATATTTGATAAATAATTATTTTGATTGACTCCTAATAATTCAATTTAAAAAAGTTGGACAGCATTAGATTAGTTGGTTTATAAAAATTATTTAAGAAAAATAAAATTAACCTTAAATTATATAATTATATACATTTATTATTTTATTTAAAATGTTAAAGAGAGGAGTTGAAACCTAAATATTAGGATATACAAGAAAGAGTTGAAGCACTGAACTACTAAATATTTTTAATTATATATATCATTTCAATATATATTATAATATAATAGTTTTTTATAAAAATAAATAATTATTTAAATTTTTATTAATTTTTATATAATAAAATCAATATAAATTGATAAAATAAACATTATAATATGATAAAGATTATATTAAATAATTATCTAATAAATTTAAATCCTTTTCATATTAAAAATAAAAAATTAATAAGATTAGTTTATCCGCATATAAAATGCGTATACACATAATAGGTTTTGTAATTTATTATTTGATTCAATTTTAAAAATATTATTCAAACAAAAAGAAATCGTTCAAAATATAAATTATTATAAAAATTATTTTTAATCTAGTCACAATGTTTTTAAAATAATTTTATGTTAAAAAAGATATAAATATATATAATATAATTATTATAATATATATGTAGCATGATGAAAACTCGATATAAAATAATTAAAAAGTGAATATAGACACTTAAATATAATTTTTATTAAATAAAAATTTAAATTATAGTAATTTTTAACTATCTATTTCTTAAAAATTTTAAATATTATAATAAATTTTAATAATTTATTTTTGTAGAATAATTTAATAAATAGTATATAATATTTAAAATATTATTAAAATAAAATAAAATATTTAAATAAATTATAAAATATAATCATATTTTTATATATTATTTTATACATAAATAATTAATTTTATAAAATATTTTTATTTAAATAATTTATATTATTATATGATTATATTAATTAATTGAATGACTAATAACAGTTCATTCAACTAGTCGACTGGCAGGCGAAAACCTTTAGTTATCATTGAGAAGAAGGCACATGGTTGTAAAAAAGGTGGTCTTAAATCCAGACGAATAAATAATAGTGAAATACAAAAGAGAAAAAAAAACATAAGGTTGTTTTTTTTTTTAATAGTGATAAAATATTAAATCCCTAAACAGTAAACACACACCTATAAATTGAATTCAAAATATTAAAAAGGAAAATTCATGTAACATCATATATTACTTGTTAAAGACTCAATGGCATCACAATATTGTTTTTATTATCCTCACAATGTTTCAGAAGAAAGAATTTTTTTTAAAAAAATTAAATTACATAAAACATTGGTAACTTTTTTTATTAATATGTGATTCATTTCTTATTCTATTTTTTTTACAAGATTAGTAATTTTAATTATAAAATATTAATAAAATTATTTTTAAATTATACAAGATTGTAATTTTACCCTTAAATAATAGTTCATACATATAATTTCATCCTTCTATATAATAATTTAAAAATAAAATTATCTATATGAATATGTATAAAAGAATAAAATTATTTATATAAATACTTATTTAAAAATAAAATTATAATTTTATATAATTTAAAAATTATTTTAATAGCAAGTTATAATTTCATAAATGAAATTACTCATTTTGTTTTTATTTTTTCCTACTTCTACTCGTTAAATGGTGTAAAAACCTCATTCCCTATCCAATATGTGAGAACCAAACAAAATCATGTAGGACGTCACGTTGTCTCTAAATCCTTCTTTGTTTCAATCATGTTGAAACTCGAAAATATTCTGTAGTTGCAAGAGTAAAACAACATTTTAATCTTCCGGTATACAATTTTTTTCAATTTAACCCTTATTTATTACTCATTCTGGATTTAATTCTTAAAATATTCAATTTGATTCAGTCACTTTCTTTGATCCATCTAACTCTAACATTTTCAATAAAATCTGAACTTTCACATTATAATTTAAGGCAGAAGGAGAGGAACTTAATTAAAAAACTGGAATCTGTTGAGGATTAAATTAAAAGAACTTACATTTATGATGAAGCAAAACAGTATTTTAGTCCATCTTTTGTAAATATCAGTCACAAAAATTACTTAAATTGTAGGAAAAGAAATTAGAGAATAATAATAAAAAAATGACAAAACAATTTAAAAAAAAAAAAAAGAACATCAGTACAGTACAACCTTATGCATGACAAACCCATTATGCAATTCTGCCTTTCTTAATCCTAGAGGAAATAATAGTAGCTTTGGAATCTTGTTTCAAGGAAAGAAAACTTTAAAATAGAGTAAAAGCAATCAAAATAGTGAATGAAAATGAGAAAAACTTTAGAGACCATTTAACAGTTAGGGCAATGGTTTCGTTGAATATTACAGAAAAATTTTATCATGTGACGAGATTATGTGTTTATTTTGTATGAAAACCAAAATAGAAATTAACGTACAAATGCTTTTGTTTTTTTGTTTTTATCAATATGTGTAGGAGTATAATAAATTGTTTTATTTTAAAATTAAAGTATGTCATTGGTTTCTTTAAAAATTTATAGTGATATTTATAAATTATTAATAAAGAGAATTGAATTTAAAATATTAGTGATTAAAAAATAACTAACCTTATCTATTGATTCAATTAAAAAAATTACAGGAAAGTTTTATTTCATTTATTAAATAGAAAAAAACATTTTTACAATAAAAAGCAAATCACGTGTTAGAGGAGGGTTTTCTTTAATTATTAAATAAAAAGAGAAAATAAACATTCGAAGGGCAAGGCGGAGGTGTTACCCTCGAAGAGACATAATGACAATTTAACGGCTGAGAGGCCAATTATGCACTTAAAGAGGAAACCTTAGGGTGAAATTGGGCCTATCAATCTAAATTCCGCTGAACCATCATTTCACTCACATGCAGCCCCCCGTCGGACCCACCTGGGACCATCTCAATTTCCATACCCATCATTTTTTTCTCAAAAACTAAAACAATTGTTTTTTCCTTTTTTGCTCATCTTTGGGCTTGTCCAATCTATAAAATACAATTAATTTAAAATAATGTAACAAATGGTGTTTAGCTATAAAAAATTGCAAATAGTATAAATTATAAAGGAAGCACGTGCATTTACGAAGAAAAACACGGTGTCTTTTCTGAAGTAAACGAAAAATACTCGGAGATCTAAAAAAGAAAAACAGTGAACAAAGTTGAGGGAGAAATGGAGGAGGAAAGCAAGAAAAGCAAGCAAGCGCAGGGCTCGAGTGATATGTAAGAGGCATTAATTGGGGACCCTTGTGCTTCAATTACCCTGCTTGAATAATTGTATTCCTCCTGGCATCTAATTTTTCTACTTAGTCAACAATATCTTTTATATTGTTATGTATTATTCTTATGCGTAGTATGATTGGGACAGGAAAGAAAAATGAAATAATAAGTTTTTATTTTATTAATATTTGTTTAGTTTAAGAAAAAATTATTTTGTTTTTCTATTTTCCATTAATGAAATTATTTTAAATGATTAAAGAATGATAATTCCTTCTGAATTTATTAGGAAATCTTATCCTCTTATTCAGAATTTTGAGTTTATTATCATAAAGAGGTTTTATAATTCATTATTAATTAAGTGGTGTATCTGATTATTAATATATTATTAAAAAAATTTGAGATCTATTTTTTCTTGAAATAAATTTAATATATAATTAAATTTGATAATGTTCCAGTGCATTACTGATTAAGTGGTATATCATAATTTTTTTCTAATAATAATAATAATAATAATAATAATAATAATAAATTGTTAGTATAAAGTAATATAAATAGTAGTTAAAATGAAAATGAAATTAGTAAAAATGAATAATAATAAATATAAAATAAAATATTAATAATTGTAGTAATAATATTAGCAAAATAATAGTAATAAATAATAAATAATTATAAAAATAAAAATTATTATTATTTTAATTAATAATTATTTTAATAATAAAAAATAAAATAATTTTATTCACAGTATTAATTGTTAACAAAGTGAATTGGAATAATTTAATTCTTTTTTATTTAAATTAAATAGAGTAGGTAATTATATGGTATTCATTCCTTCTACCTTTGATTCTCTTTATTGATTCTTTTTCTTTTTCTCAGTTAAATCCCTTAATTTGTTTTTGAAAATGTTATAAATTCTGAAAATATTATTTGAAATTGAGTTTTAATTCTTTTATATCATTTAAATTTACATTCAAAATTGAATTTCGAATCTTATTTTTTGTGCATATAGCATTACTCATTTATTTTATATTTAATCAATTAGCCGCAACCCATAAGAATCTCTACTGTATCCCGTTTTCAGAAATTAATACATTGTATAATAAAAAAGAAAAAATATTTTCTAAATTTTAAAAATTTTCCGATCATATTATTAAACTATTCTGCTTTTCAAAATATAAATAAAATTAGTATTGAAATCTCAATAAAATAATAAGATTAAAATATTCCACTCGTTTTCAACTGTTGAAAGCTTATGAATAATAACATTTCCAGTTTCACATTACCTAAACAAGCTACCAAGGACATATAAAGAAAAATTTATTAAGAAATGATAATTAAACGAAAGAACTTAATACGGACTAAATGGTGGACTTTACATGATAGACCCTATATCTGTCCTAAATAAAAAGATGAAAAAAGAAAATGATTAACTATAAGATAATTTTCTTTTGATAAATTCAACTAAAAGTGATGTTATATGTATTAAAAATTAAATTTGAAATTAGGTTTTCAATGAAAATTAAAAGTTGTTAATAAATATAAAATAGTGGAATGAATCTATAAAATTCAATTTATTAAATATGAAAAATTCAGAATTCATTTTTTATACTTGCAATATTTTCCTTCTCCTAATCTCACTACTCAAGGCATAAATTCTTTCTTTGTCTGTCACTTAGAGAAAACATGGTTTTTAATTAAGAGTCCCATCTGAACATTAAGAAATGGCGTGCCTATAAATAAAATCACACGGTTTTGCTTAAATAATATAAAAATAAATTTGACAATTTGAGAGAACAAGGATACACTTTTTCCATCATAAACATAAAAGATCTACATGTTGTACTAGAAAATATTAGAATGCCAGTTTGTCAATTGCTTTAAGATTATGGGATTTTCTTTTTCAAAGAAAAAAAATCACTTAACACATACATAATATTTACAATTTAAACTTAAGTGGCTATAAAAAGAAAGTTAAAAAAACAATAATAAATATCACCACATCATTAAAATTTTTTATTGTGAAAAGTTGATTTAAATAATAATGATGAAAAACAAACCTTTCTACATGATCATCTTGGATTGCTATTCATGGTTGCAATGGTAATACTTTTCTTTACTTGTAAAGCGCTTCAGTTATACCGTAATGTTAAGAATTATGGATCAACAAAGTATACAAAAACAAAAATGGTGCATCTAGTAAAATGGAATTTAAAATTAAATTTTAAATATAAAATAAAAACTATTAATTGAATATAAAATAGTAAGATAAATTTATTAAATTTAATTTAAAGAACATATAAATTTTGAAATCCAATTTTAAATTCTACTTTTACTACTTATAACATTATTGATAAAAAGATAGAGTTGCCCAGAATACAGCTAAGGTAAATTTTGATTGATTAGAGAGTTAATATAAGTAGATCATATAAAAAAACCTCTTTGTTTTGTCTCTCGAATCATATTGATTAAGACAACTGGACGTGTACCCTAGGTGTTATACGAGAACTATATATATTAAAGAATAAATAATCCGTAAGTAATAATTTGTATCTAGTAATAGGTACACTAGCCCTCAAAGTTACAAGTCTCGTGTTTAAGATTCATGACTATGTCCCTCACGAGTAGGGATCTGATATCACTGAAATTAATACATGCCCACATTGGCGTGATCCTTCCCCTCTATACTTGCTACTTACTACTTGTTCTACTCAACAAAACCCAAGTAGGGCACTGATATATATCACTGAAAATTTTCTGGTATCATGTCAAATATCAACTAATTTAATCAATTTAAGTCAACACGCAAGAATGATTCATTGACATATATATATATAAAAAGAATGTTTTTATTAAATTTTTAAATATAAGAATATATTGCCATTAAAAAGTACGCTACCAATAAGAATCTTAAATAATATATTGAAAACTTTAAGTTCAAATATCCCGCCGTCGGTCCGACCACATGAATCCACGATAACATGATAGGTGGAAATTGCATCTTTCGCTTTCTTCTGTACTGAGGAAAACAGTGGGACTACCGGAGGAAACAGAAATGCTTGGATACCTAAAATAAGTTATGCAGTTGGGCCAGCCCAAACCGACATTCTATATGGTCTACATTTCCATCATCATCTATGACCTGAAGAGCGACTCCGCCAGAGAGAAAGCAACCAACTTGTCTTCTCAATCCTTTTCCTCCTTTTCCTTTTAATTAATCATAGCAATACCTTACTCAAGACCCCCTATTATATACCTCAAATATCTATCAGCCATTGGCTACGCCTCATCATTCCCTTTACCACAACTGAATTATCTTAATTAAGTCTAATCACTCCACCTTATTAGCTTAATCTAAAGCTAGCAGCCCATTTATAAGATTACATTTTACACTTTCTGCGGTCTTCCAACAAACTAAAAGTTAATTTGACCACCCTCAGACTTCAACTTTAATTCCAATAAATGCACCATAATAATAATAATAATTATATTATATATTTAGAAGATTGAGGACATGATTTTCATTTTGTCCACTAATTAGCCCAATCATAATTCAATGCTTTGGACGGACTTATTTATCACCATATAAGACCAAAGAAAAAGAAACAAAAGATCAATCATGAATTAAAATTACTTGAGAGTGTGAGAATCTACTATTTGTATGCATGATAGAAAGAGCCAAAACAAAACTCAAAAGCCACGGGCCATGATTTTCAGCTTCTTCCTCGGGCCCCTAATAATTATGAATTAAGATACTAATTAAGTAATTACTACTAATATGTTATTTGGGAGGTATAGTAGATACAAATAGTAGTTGGTGAGGATTGTTAAGCATGCCGAGACAGACAGCCACTTTCCTGTTTATATTATTGATAATCAATTATTAGAGCCTCCTAATTACGATTTGTTACGATTCACGTGACTTCAAGTCTGTGATACTAATCGATAAGGCTTCGCCGCTGTTCTACATTATTGCCTAATTGCTAAGTGGGTGGTATTTGTTTTATCATTTTGTGCAGACTTATGTTTGCATCTCTCGCTTTCACAGCGGAGAAATTCTTCTCTATTCTAATTATATTAAGTATTTTTAATTATAATTAATAAATAAATGTAATAATTTATTTTATAAAATATATACATATTAAAATTTTCAGTTTTTAATTTATAAAATATTAAAAATTATAAAAGTTAATAATATATCTTTCATTTATTAATTATAATTAAAGATATGCTACCAAACAAAAATTTCTCTGTTCAATGGCAGGCAGCGAAGGGTGTTTTTAGTTTGATTTGATCCTTAAAAACAAATTGACCAATTCCCAACTTGTGTCTGTCATCTCAGGATGCTGGGAGGGAGTTAATAGAGCCACTG
This sequence comes from Sindora glabra, assembly GCA_020226215.1. Taxonomy (NCBI): domain Eukaryota; kingdom Viridiplantae; phylum Streptophyta; class Magnoliopsida; order Fabales; family Fabaceae; genus Sindora; species Sindora glabra. The sequence continues at coordinate 15,778,456 of CM035227.1, forward strand.
TTCGGGCATTCACTTCTAGAAATTCGGTGACCAAATTTAAAAAAAGAAACAGGAAATATCAAATATATATATATATATATATATGACTACGTGTGCCACTGTATGAAACACGACCGGGACTGAAAGGATCTTCGATCACAAAGTCATCTTGTATGACTTTCTATGTTGATTTCCCCGATTGACCAGTAATGAGAGAATCATTTTAAATTTAATGATAAATTTTAATGTGAGTATTGACAAATGCAATACGTTTTTTTTCTACGAATTCATAATTGGCAGCACATGAAATCATTAAAGCATGCGTCCATCAAAATTTTCAAGCAGAAACTTGAAAGGGAGGAATCTAATATGCATGCGTATATTGTTGGTTAATCATGCTATAGTCACGAAAGTTAGATATGCAACATCATTTCAAATTTTGATCAGGTATATTTGAAAACTCATAATGATATATATTTACCTATGAACTAATTTCTTGAAATTAATGATAACAAAGTTTAAATTTAAAATGCAAATGGTATAAGGAAACGAAATTTAATTAACCGATAACCAGCTTAGCAAATTATGATGCTATAGTTTGATATACTACTTAGCTATTAGCAGTTGAGCGCTCCGCGCACTGTTGTTTCAAAATTCTGGACAAACGGTCATCAGACTCATTATAGGTCAATCTTGGGACTCTTTTTTCATAACACTAATATGAGAAATTTGTTTCGTATCCATGCCAAGATAGTTTTTTTTTAATAATAATAAAAATGTTTAGTTCATTGGATGTATACAAATAAAAAATTTATGATCGAATTCAGCGTATAAGAAAAGGTAAAGATTTAAAAAATATTAAACATCATTTTGAAATATAGAAATTGTATGGCTTCACAGTAACATTTCCCCGAAAATTGTAAATATAAGAAAGACATAAAATCTTGTTATCAATCAAAATTTTTACTACGCCCAAGTGAGATAATAAGTAATTAAAGTGATAACAATTCATCTTAATATTAGTTTGTATTAGTAGTCAATCCATAAATGCAACTATTTCTTGATTGCACTAGTCTTGCAATATTAATATTTAGTACACATCACTTGGAAGAAAACATAATCATGATATTATTCTCTCTTTAGAATGACCCACAGCTTTCATATAAATATGTGTGAATTATGACTAACGTTGTACACTTATTAACATTAGATATTCATTTTGACTATTATTATAAGAATATTTCTTCATAATAAATAGTTAATTTGAATTATAATTATTGAAAAAACATGAGATGTTGAGTCATTAAAGTAAAAAATGCAAAACAACTTCATTTATTATTGACCTTTATTAAAAAAAGTAAATATATTTAAAAAAATGTTTTGCAAGTACCGCTAAATATATGATAGTAACCAACTAATCCATAGAAAATAATGACATTATTGTCTGGGTTGAACTATGATGCATGTGGCATAATGTAAGGTCTAAACTGAAAGAAGTAAGTATAATATGATTTAGGCAAATGTACAGTGATGGAATCTTTGAATTGAATCCAACAGAAAATATAAATGTTCTTGTTAACCCAAACCGGGAAGAAAACGAATACACATCCAATAAAAAATAATTAATTTATCCCAATCCCAAGTAATCTAGCATGAATTTGACTTTCTTATAATGTTGAAAATCAACACGCTTCTCGTACCCCACGGAGATGAGGCCCGTGCATTTGCTGTCTGAAAGTCATAGTCATGTCTTGCTGCATATTTTTACAACCCAGGTGTTGACCTCTGCCCTGAAACAGATTTCTAAATCAAAAATAAAATAAATTTAATTATTAAGTTATTATTATTATGTGAAGTTGCGGGTCAATCCCATAATCATTACCAGAAGAATTTTGAGTGGAATACGAGGCATTCCACGAGGAGGTGGATTTGAAAACTAAACTCAGAATACAGGCATCAAACAGCTAAAAAATACACTTCCCCCGAGATTAACCTCCTCCATGTTTTATTTCTAGAAACTCTAAATTTTTTTTTTTTGGTGAAGAAAAATGGAGGAAATTGGAGTCGATCGATGTAACTCTTCAGAACCGTCTGATTTGTTTTTCTTATGTGATGTGGAAAAATTTTATCGGTGATAGAGACTTGCTTGATAAAGTGACCCACGGAGATGAATCTGAGCGAAGCACTGTATCAATGTTCCCCCCACAACCGGTAGATTTCCTCGCGGGCATTAAAAATGGGAAGGAAAAAAAGCAATCTTAATTATAGGGACGGTCAGAGAAAGTACCAGCGGGTTTTCCGGTGTAAGGACGAATAAGCAAAAGCTGATGGACTGACACGTGGAGGAACAGCACCCGTTGGATGGTCAAAGACACGACCATCACACACTGATCTCGGCTGAGATTCAATGCAACTGAGAGACAACTGTAGAGAAGTGGCCAGTGATAGATTTCCATGTTCCCCCACGCACACACTCTCTCTCATACTCATACACACCCACACCACGACCCACTCACACGCATACACCCTCTCTGTCTGAGCCCGATGCACACCATAGCAAATCAACAAAACCAGTTAGTGATCTGTGTAATGCCATTGATACGGAAAGAAAGATAGAGAGAGAGAGTTGGTTTGGTGACCATAAATGAGACTGTGTGTAATAGTGGAGTGGATGGGTGCAGTTACCATGGCGGCGTAGCAGAGAGGCTCTAATTCTGTGCCATAATTGCTGCCGAGAGCCACCAAGAAGAGCGAATTTAAGTTTGCTCTCTCTCTCTCTCTCTACAAAGCAAAACATTAGTAGCTACTGCCTTCTCTTGCTTTTGCTCTATTATCATTGATTTTTCTTTTTGATTTTTATTTTTTTATGAAAAGGAACAAAAAGAGATCATATTTGAAACGCCCCCACAAACACAGCTAATTGCCTCATCACAGCACAGTTCGAAGGGGAAGGAGAGAGATAAAAAAGGAGATCAGGTCAAATAACCAAAACCTATTACTGTCTATGCAAACCAAACCTTCCAACTTGAAATTAATCCCAAAAGAAAGAAAAAAAATTTACAGCTGTACGCTGATCTTTCAAAAATTATTTTTTAAGATTCGGGAAGGTTCTGCTATGGATTTTATCTCTGAATTGGGGATTGTTTCAGCTTTTGGGTGCAACGAGAACAACAACAACAACAACAAATGGCTGGGTTCTTCTCTCTAGGTGGAGTAAGGGAAGGCCCACATAACAAACAAGAGGAAGAAGAAAAGGGAGATCATCATAACAACAGTAACAGCCTGTTCTTGTTCAGGAACAACAACAATAGCGAAGAGATCTACAACAAAGGATTCGAGATATGGCCACAGTCTTATCATCCTCAACACCAGAACTTGAGCGGCTACTACTCGTTTGGAGTGGGTCCTAGTCGGAGAAACAACAACAACGTTAATAATAACAACTCAAGCGACGACGTTGTCTCTGATGACTCTACGAGGTTTGGATTCACGGTGAGGTCTGGTGGTCTCGGAGGAGGCAACATGAACTGTCAGGATTGTGGCAACCAAGCCAAGAAAGACTGTGCGCATCTCAGATGCAGGACTTGTTGTAAGAGCCGAGGGTTTCAGTGCCAAACTCACGTCAGGAGCACTTGGGTCCCCGCTGCCAAACGCCGTGAACGACAGCAACAACTGGCTGCGTTGCAGCACCAACAGCAGAACCAGCCACAGCAAGAGCAGCAGCAATTCCGGGGAGAGCATTCGAAACGGCACAGAGAAAGTCAAGGTGCTGGCTCTCTAGCCATCACCACAACAGGTAATTGAACTAGTGGGACTTTAGGATACAATACAAACAAACGAAGAAGTCATGTAGAGAAGAGAAAATGTTAACAAAAAGGTAAAATGGATAGGAATTTTTGGTTTGAAATCCTTGAAAGGTCCATGAAAATTTTCAAAGGTCGTCCCATGACATTGCTAGACAAAGATGCACCGAGATCTTGAGGAATTATGGTCTCTATGACTATACCTAATCGATCACATTTCATTTGTGTGAAAACGAAATTCCACTCCATGGCCACTCATCAAGCTATGCTTTCCTTTATCATTTTTCTTCTTTTATATCCCGTCACTGTTCTTAGGTAAAACTGACGAAACTTCAGTCTAATCGGTTGGACTTGAAACTAGTTACTTTTTTTCATTTCATTAGAAGCAAACCCCACCACCTAAACAAATGGTAAATGGAGAAAAATTTTAGTTTTATCGGATTTAAATATTTTTTCTTTTTTTATTATTAGGGTTGGAACTGGGTCAATTCCCATCTGAAGTGAACTCTCCAGCAGTGTTTCGGTGTGTGAGAGTGAATCCAGTGGATGCGGCTGAGCATTACGCGTATCAAACCGCTGTCAACATCGGAGGTCATCTTTTCAAAGGAATCCTCTATGATCAAGGTCCTGGAGGTCCTTACACCACAGGCGGTGAAAGCTCCTCAGGTGGAGGTGACGGTCAACAACTTAACCTCATAACACCGGCTACCACCACCAACGCCGCAGTCACCGTGGCCCCCGGCGGAAACCCATTTGATCCTTCTCTCTACTCCGCTCCATTGAATGCATTCATGGCTGCTGGTACGCATTTCTTCCCACCCCCAAGATCCTAAAGACGTGGGGTCAATCACTCTTGGGGGCGTGAATATCTTGACAATCGATATGTTCCTCGATTAAAACAAATCTTCTTGTCTCCTCTACGGCGTATCTAGAATTACTGTTTTCATGGTTGTTGATTTCTTGGACTCATTGAATGTGTCTTTTGACATCATCTGATGTAGCTAGAGAAGGAAGACTTAGCTAGGAATTTTAAAATGATTATGACGATGATGATTCAGGGGTCATGAAAATGGGGGATGTTTGTTTTGTCCGAATTTCAATTCAGATTTTCATGGTTTATATATTTTAATCTTATCGATGTCTCGCCTCTCGATTCTAATTAGAAAGCTATTGATTTCGTTGTGAGTGTGGTGGGTGGGTGTGTTTTTCCTTGGAGCAAGCTATTTGGATATGTATGCATTACGTCTATGCCGGGTCATTTGATAATTTGATAGTATTTCTTTATTAATGTGCTTTCCTTTTTCTGGGTTTATATTGAATAAGCTTTGTGGTTGGTGAACTCGAAGCCGCTTTTTGCCCCCGTTTATCCGTTTCCTTGCCGGATCAAAATGGAACGAAATAGGTTCCGTGTTTGGTTTAGCATAGAATTTTAAAAACATTTTTTTATCGCTTTGCACGATTTCTGGGGCGATAAGGGGCACGGAAGTTCCTTCCTTTTTTTCATTGTCTCCCATGCATTGGCAAATTGCAAAACCAAGCGTCCCCAGTTTTAGTGCCAAAAGTGAAACACTGAATCGCTTACTTTCTATGCCTTTTTTTTCCTCCTCCCAGTTTGGTATCTGGATATATATAATTGCATTACACATAAATGGAGAATTACAAGTTGCATTTGCACCAACTACAGATCAGAAAAAGTAATAAGATTCGGCCACTGGGATAGACATCAATGGATGTGACTTCCATACACAAAGAGATGGAAAGGGTGTGCTTCTTTGGCTGATAATGTTAAATGCTACTGAAAGCATTTGCATGTGATATATGTTATATGTGTATAAGTGTCTACTGCCACCAATGATATAGGGTAAGGTACATATGATATGATAGGGTTAATGATACCTTCATAGACTGCTGGTTTTAGATCATAAGGAAAGAATCAGAAACTTTACAAAAAAATTTCCCTAGTTTTGTAATAACTGGTCCATAACATGTGCTACACTTCCTTCAGCTGATTGAGACATTGCAGTCTCTCTCTCTCTCATCTATATTTTTGGTTTTTTTCTTTTTTTTGGGTATTTATAACCTTTTTTCCCCTACTTTTTCTGCTTGCTTTTTCCCCCTTTTCTCCTTTTGATTCTTTTCAGCAAAGATCTCATGGTTATATGCATCATGCTTAACATAAAAGTTGCAGTTTGTTTCCTCCCAATCTTCATTTCTCTAATATTTAGCTGGAAATTTAATTGAAAATTTTGTTCTGTTAAGATTACTTGAGCTATCTTTATCGTTATATTAAGGTTGAGTGGTAGATTAATACAACTATATGGTTTTGTCAGACAAACCTAGAAAATATAATTGAATATTAGTATTAATAATTGCAGTTTATGTCATGTACTAATTATTCGGCTTCACTTAGAGAGAGAAAGAAGAAAACAAGATAGTTTTGAAATCGACCATCGTCTCTATGCTGACAAGGATTGCATAAAACATTCATTATCGTTGAGGTAGCTAGCGGCTAGAGGTATAGGATTAATAATCTCATAATTAGGCAGTGCACACAAATGCACAAATACAGTAAGAAGGAAAGAAATTGCATTAATTATATTTACTCAAAGTAAGAATAACTTCTTCGGATGAATTACATATACCCAGCGGAATCACAGAACCTGAAAGATGGTATAATTTCTTCTTTTTTCCTCTTCTCTCTTGTTTTGTAATAGGTTCTATTATGAGGCCCAAGGGGCATCTCTCTTGATTTAGAAAGTCACCGCACTATGTATTCTCTCAAAATAGTGTATGTAGTTGGGTTTGAGCCAGCAGCTGCTGGTTGAAATTCAACCGAACTTTGAAACACGATGGAACTTTCACATGAACTACTGGTTCTATGTAATATTATTACGAAAAAAGCTTAAGGTTTAGAAGTTTTTTTTTCTTGGTTGAACATGTCATTTTAGGTTGTGTGATGCCAGTTATTGGTAAGAAGTTTTCAGCAAATGTTCTATTTATTATTTGTATTTGGAGCGCCATCCTCGGTAAAGGTTATATATGGTTTACATTATTATAAGGTAAGACGAGGATGCAAACAATTGTCCTTAATAAAAGCATGATTTGATGTACTAATTGATTGAATGGACGAACGATAGCATATCAAATGCTATCAACTCTTGGATTTTTTTGAAAAAGTTTCTGACTTAATTACTATCAAGTATGATGAAACGATGTATATATGTATATACCTCTCTTGCGATGGACAGGTTTTAGGGTTTCTTTGAGTAAAAAGGGTGCTGCCAATTTGTAGTTATGATGGTAGTATATGGATTTTAATGCCACCATTTCTCTTTTTGGGATGCTAAAATTCTATGTCACATGCGAACAATGAATTTCTTTTCTGGAGCTCTTTCATTTGTGCTGTAAGCATTTACCTATTTCGGCCGGGCTTCACTTTTTGGGCGTTGGTACTGCATTTTTGGGTATGACCGTATGACATAAAGCCGATCAGTGAATTCTGATAAGGAATTTATAATAAAGAACACTACATTGATTTGAGTTGTCGGTGTCTACGTTCCAATAAGAGAACATGCATGCTATCAAACCATATTATGCGAAGTCGGGTCAAAAAATTTGGAAATTCCTATGCTGTCTTTCAATTGTGGTCATGGTCCTATCTTTATCAACAAGAACAAGGTGAGCTGCAATTGTGTTGCCGCAACAAAAAACTGCAAGACAAGTCTATAAAAATATGGATATATTAAGTTGAGAACGATTACGATGCAATGATTGAAGATGACACAAAATGCATTTTAAAATTTCACACAAGAATATGTATGATTAGATATCGCACTGGCAATAACAGCGTAATGACAACAAAGAAAGGCAGATGATTGCATTATTGATGACAATTAGGGTTCTAGTTATGACCACAAAAAGAGTGGGCGATAAAAGGGTCCTGTACTTTTTATTGGCAAACTGTTGGCCTATTAATTTATCGACCAGAAAGATAAGAGTATGGATGGCTCACGGACCATTTCATGTCCACCTGGCCACCAGACAATATTGGGAGAAGGGTTGGTGTATCCTTCAATGTAAGTGTCTTCTTTTTTTTGTTGGATAATTTCTGTGCTGCGAATAGAATTCCAGAACTTTTGCAGAAGAAGTAGTAGGGTTTGATTTGATGGTCACGGCCTAGCTAGGGTTTGTGTAATGTATTATGTATGTAGCTTGGCATATAGGTCATGGCCCCGCACATGGCAGCGGGCTGTTTTTTTCCTCTGCTTTGTATGCATTACCTGCTCACCAACACATACAGTGGTCCAACCCACATATAGCTAGAATGGAAGCTCTTTCCTATACGGCAGGTAAAATCCATGTGTGATAACTCTTGGCGCTTCTCATTAGCTTTGGAAGCTTACAATGGTGCTGTGTCAAAATTCTTGTTTGTTGGAATTAAGGTTTTAAATTGCAATCTACAGTGGCAAATTGCTGTTGCGGATCATACTATCTTCACAATTCTTTTTAATTTTGCACCATAAGTATAACAATTTTCTTAATCATAATAAAATCGTAATTGCAATTTAAAATTATAATTGAATTTTAAATTGATCAGCAATGATCTGTACAGTACTTAGATCTCTTCGATGGTGGAAAGATATATATAATAGAAATATCTTCATCTGAACTGCAACACCTATGATCAATACAATAAACTAACATTAATTATTCAATAGTTTCATCTATTGATAGTTTATTAACACAAGTATATGCTTGATTGCGTAAAGTTAAATATATTTATCATGTTTTTAATGAAATTGCAATCGAAGTCGTGATTGTAATTATTGTGTCATTAGCAAAATTGAAAATAAATGCAAATGTTATGACACAAAATTGTATAAAATTGCAGTTGTGAAGTAATTTACAATAATACATAAATACATACAAACATAAAATATTATGATTATGATTGACAATTTAAAATATTGATATTTATTATTTTATTAAAAATAACTCTCACATCGTAAAACGAAAATTGTTAACTGTACAATCTGATGCATCACATCTTCGCACTTAACACTTCAGCACAATTATTTAAAATTGATTACACTATAAATATAGACCTAGACCTACGTATACACAGAATGAAAATAGTTGTGAATGAGTAAGTAGTACCCCTCTCGACATTATATAGCTAGCACGAATCATTCATATAACCAGCGCTCTAGAGGGAATGACACATCTAGCAAAGATGGCCCAAAGAAAATTATGTCTAAAAGAAGAAAAAATCGGTTGCCATATCATATGTTAAGGAGCTACTAAAAAAACTTGACTGCACGAGACGATAAAACAAATTCCATTATTTCTTTTCTTTGGCAAAAAATGTAACCCATTCAGTCATTCTGAATTGGATTTTTTTTAATACTTTTAGTAATTTTTTTTAACACATTAGGAGATAAATATAAATATTGTGGGTTTCATTACACATAAAAAGGATGTTGGGCCTCAATAAACATAAAAATTGTATGTGTTTTTTATTTCAACAAGACACAAAATGACAAAATGAAAATGGAAAGAATCTAAATCCCATTCATTCGTAGGTACTAATTGTACAGTTAAAAGGATTGGCTAAAAAGAAAATTGTACAGTTGAAGAAGAGAGAGGAAAAAAAGGGGAAAAACTGGCCCAAAATTAAGGCTAGACTAGAAGTAGAAGTAGCAGAACCCTAGATTGACATATATCGTACTTTGAGTAAGAGTCTTGACCAAGTTGGAGACTGGATCGGAAAAAAACGTTAGACTTGCTGAGCTGAAAAATCTGGAAAGAATTTGTACTATAAAACCATAACTTGAGCGTAATTTGCTCGCTGCTCTTGTTTGCCCAATCTAGACCCCTCCTATTCTACGCTTATGCCGGACCTCATTTCATATCATCGCCATTTATATAATCACTTTTTCAGTACATCGGGCATTAGTACTTCTAACTCTACAGGATCACCCTACCCAACCGGTTCACTGGTGAGGGATGCACACCACTCCCATTTAATACTAGATACAAATCAGAAGTGTTATGAATTTAACTGTCCTCAAAATTTTATAAAGTGAATCTCAGTTAATTTATTATTTGAGTCATGAGCTTAAATCCATTTAATAAGTTAAGCTTTCATATATATCGTGGGTTAAACTCAAATTTGATTTAGGTTAAACCCAAATCCAAGTTTTAATTATATTTATAATAATTTTAAAAAATTTTCATTAATAAATCAAAATCAATTGTAGCAAATGAATTAAAAACAAACGAACATGGATTTACTAGAAACCTTTTTTTTTTGTTAGATAAAAATAGTAACAAAGAGAGATTCCCTGCACTTACTAGCAACTTAAAATTATAATATCATCCATAAATTATGGTTCTCAGATTTTTCATTTTCTTCATGGTGGTTTCAGTTTGTCATCGGAAGAGATATCAATCTCTATTTGAAGAAATACTGAATTTTTTATATAATATCATGGACTTACTCGAACAATCTATTACGATTACAATAAACGAAGTTAAAAACAGATTAAAAGAAAAAAAAGAATAGAAGTTTCCATAATACAATTCCAAATTCCAAATTCCAAATCCCCAGCTTCCCCCCTTCTTGGGAGTTTTGGTTGGAGGACTCGTTTTATTTATTTTTATTCAAAATAATCATCCCTTATTTCTCACTACAGAATAAAAAAGTTAATTATTCTCATAACTAAAGTTCAGGTGAATGATTGAACTTTTCTCACAATTATTTACTTAAAGCTAAAAATACTAACTCCTCGCTTGGAATTATAAGAAAGCAAAAATTTAGTTGATTTGAATTTTAAACTAAATTATAAGATAAATATATTTATATTATACTTTTACTATCAAATAAAAATTATTAAAGCTAAAAATACTAACTCCTGGCTTGGAATTATAAGAAAACAAAAATTTAGTTGACTTGAATTTTAAATTAAATTATAAGATAAATATATTTATATTATACTTTTACTATCAAATAAAAATTATTATTAGATTCATGGATTGAAACTAAACTTTGCTCAAGTTTATAGGCTTAGGCCCTAATTTATAATTTGACTTAAAATTATGAGTTAATATTTGTGCTTTGATTTAAAGTCCATTATAATTCATGGACCTAGATCCAGGCTTGATCCAATAGGCTTATGAGCCGATCTAATACAAACTCAGGCGACAAAGTGAAGTTAGAAAATTTTTTTGAGATCAAATTTACACACACCAATATTATTAAAAGGGTAATAGCATGGGAATTATTAGAAAAAAAAAGATAATAGCATGGAGAGTTCAACTTCCTAGAGTATTTTATTATTAAATTATATTTTTTAAATTTTAAAATAAGTGAATTAAAACTTAAAAATGCAAATCTTAATGCATTAAATACAATCCAAAAAAAATTGAATATTAATAAAAAGTTTTATTTAATATTTTTGTGATTTCTTTACTTAAAAATAATTGACTTTATCAAAAAAATTTATTTAATATTTTATAGCATTATCTTTGAAAATACTCACCTTTGAGGAGATAAAAGCTTTTTATAGCATCATCTTTATCAAAAAAATTTATTTAATTTTTTTTGTAATTTCTTTACTTAAAAATAATTCACTTACTTGGTAATTAATTGATTACATTAATGATTATCTAATAGCTCATTTGAATAGTTAATAATATTAATTATTTATATAAAGATATTTAATAAAATTAGTTATTTTTTATTAGTTGTTTATATATAAAATGATATATAGATATATTTTATTATTTATTTAAATATATATGTGTATGTATTATATATATGTATAAATTGATCTTATTAATTTTTACTTTTAATGTGAAAAGAATTTAAATTTATTAAATCATTAAATAATTATATAATTTTTTTAGTATATTATATCAATTATTTTGTTATATAAATTTAAATAATAAAAAATTAAATAATTATTTATTATTTACAAAAGAACTTTATTATTCTAGTATATATTAAATTAGTACATGAGTACATAATAACATAGTAGTAAAGTATGAGGCATTATAACTTAATGAGCACAGGTTTTTTTTTTTTTTACTTTCACTTTTAATAAAATAATAAATGGAAATAATTATTATTATATAATTTGAAGGCATTTTTAATTCTTTATAAGTATTTAATGAATCAATTACTAATTGAAGGCAAATATGTTAATTGAATTAATTGTTTGTCAAATACTTTAAACAACAGATCATTAACTTGAAATTATTGATTACAAAATAAAATAGCTTCAATCAATTAAAAATTATTTACCAAACACTCTCAATAAAAGCTATAGTAGTATTTTGTTAAAATAGAACAAAAAAATAATTTATTTACTATTAAAATTTCATACATATATAAAATCAAACACTGTCAATGTTAAAATACACAATATTTAAAAAGGTAATGTTAAACTTTTTTCGAAATCAATATCTAATTTTTCATAAATTAATTGAAAAATATATAATATAACATATGGAACTAAGGGCTTGTTTAGTATAACAATAAAGAAATTAATTATTAAGATAATTAATTATAACAATTGATTATACATAATTTACTATATGTTTGATAATATTAGTAAATAATTAATTGTGCATAATTTGCTCTTATTTATATGATATATGCAATAATCACTTTCTAATATTAAATTACTAAAAAGGATAATAAGATACATAAAATTATACCAAAATTATTAATTTTTTAATCTTTTTGATATTATTATTTATAAAATAAAAATATATAATATTAATTGACTATATATTCTTAATTCAAATGAATAATATATGATCTAATTTATGCATATTCTTATTTAATATATATTCTCATTTATTTAAATTATTTTTTAACATTTTAAAATTAAAATAGGATTTGCACTTATTTTTATATTCAGTAATTTAAAAAAATTATAAATAATTAAATTGTAAAATATCGAGAATCATTTATAAACTTAAAATGAAAAATGAGGATAATTTGAGTATAAAATTTAATAATTATAGTGTTAAAAGAAGAATAGTGAAGGTAAAAGAATAAAATAAAATGAGTTTAGTATGGATATAAAATTTAAAATTTTTCTTGCTATAATTTCAATTAGAAAATAAGTTACTACGTATAACTTACTTTTTAATTAGAATTATTATCTGTAATTTATTATTGAAAATTTTCAAAAATACAACTAAACATTTTTAAAAAGATAATAATCAATTATTTAACTTGTAATCATTAATTCTAATTTTAATTATTGTACCAAACAAACGGATTTTTGGCCATGATCTCTAAACCCAACTTCTAGTTCCTCGCCTGTCTACTGAGGATGTCAGTCCTCTTCTAGTGGTACATATAACGACAATAGGGCTAAGCGTTTAAATTGTGCGTGAGTCGTTGACATCATCCAACGGAAGATGTAGAATTTGGAAAAGACCTTTTTTCCCCCATATTTTCACAAAATAAGCATGCATGGGAGCAATAGAAAGAAAATGAAAGAGTGGGATAGGTTAAGTGGGCTCTTTGGACGACAAATAATATAACATAGAATAAGATAAAATACTTAATAAATAATTATATAAGTCCACAATTCATACTTTAATAAAAATGTATACAGATTGATGAGTCCACTTAACCTGTGATTGTGAAGTATTCTAAAATCGGACGATATCCTACTGAGCATAGTTATGTAACTGCAAGCATGTTTAAGACAAGTCAAAAGTCAATGGATTTATGCTTATGCATCCACATTGTGTAATTATATTACCTCCTGATGTCATTCTTTTTGCATATATCTGTCTATGCTTTTGATATTGCTGATGAAGTTTTAGATGCCAGACCAGTACTTACATTGTTTCATGAGTTTACGAGACTTTGATATAAACACTTTTGGCTAACTCTGGCAATGAGGCTAACTTGACCATTCAAATATTACAGTTTCTTGGAAGTGTTTTTAACTTGTGGAATTTCTTGTCAGAAAAAAATATGCACCATGGCCTTTGTTCTGTCATGAATCAGCGTGGTTTAAGATAAAGTTTCTTTACTGCAACCAAACCGCATAAATTTACCATTTTCCTTTTTCCCTTCAATAATAAAGATTATATGATGTCCTAGTGTATGTAGATAAAGCTACCAAAGGATATGTAATCATTGTTTGTTGTGGGAAGAGTACAAACTTGAAAGAGCCATACGAGGGCAACAGAATGACAGAGATCAGTTGGTGATGAAAGGAAACAAATTAGATTCTATAATATTAATACATGTATCTCAAAATTGATGTTGTGAACTGCTTCCATTATTGTCTAGATTTTTTGGTTGAATGAAATGTTAAATCTGTTTCATGGCATAGCCTTGATTGTTGGATGCAAATCAGAATTACAGAAACGCTACAGCAGGAAACTGCGGAGCAAGATATGAAGCCAGAGCAGTTAGACAGGTTAGCAAAACTGGAAGACTGGTGCAAGGAGCCAAGACTACTGGAGAATAGAAAGGCTGAAAGACCAGCATCATGAGCAAGAATTAGAATTTAGGATTAATATGATGTTAATGTGTCATTCTTGCCATGTTTCCTGTTGAGACATGGGCTGATTAGTGGAACAAGGTTCATCGAAGATTTTCTTTCAACCATCACATTTTTACTGTGCTATTGCTAATATCACATGAAAATTTTAGTTAATTTATCTTTTGATTACCTCATTTTCCACATACAACTTCAGCTGATAATTTTTTAAACCTCACTTTATATTACTAGACTTCTTAGGTTATTTTATTATGGACTGAAATACAAAGAATACGCGTTTTCCTTCTTGATTGAGCCAAATTTACTCATACTACTGCGATTGAAACTACTACTTTTGAGTCATAACGCAATGGATTTCCTTCATTGATCAAAAGATGAATAATGTTCATAGATCTTTAAAGAGAAATTCTTAAGAATGAAATTTCCCATATCATCCCTCAGAAATTAGATTAAACAGGAAGCCTATTGTCTACCCAAAACTATCTTATCAATAATAAAGATCACATGAAAGATAGAATAGGAGGGATATATTAAACTCAAACCAAAACCTAAAATACATTGAGTTGTATTTTCCTTTAAAAAAATTCATTAAGTTACAGAAAATGGCCAAACACTGCAATCCCCTGTTAAACATTGTGGCGTAGTCCATAGAAATCTCAACTTCTGACTACTACAACTTTCCAGAACTACACACCCTTTTAAGTTTTGGTGCTGCAAGCCGTGTATGCAAAAATCGAATTATTAACGGTGCAAATCACTTTAAGTCATATATTGTAATTTCTTAATTTTAAATGGAATCAGAGGTTTTGTGTGACTATGTCTATTCAACATCAGGATCATTCGGCCCTTAAAATGTAGAGTTCAAAATCAATAGGACCTATATGCAAATGTAGCCGTCTTGATTCCCAGTAGACGCTGCAAAGAAGAGCAGTCAATTTGTCAACAATAGATTTTATCCTTTGAAGACAAATAAAAAGATTCCTAACAGCAATAAATTTAGCATAATAAGCAGAGGTAATATGAGAAGAAAGAACAACTGGATTGGAATCAAAAGTTCACGACATAGAACAATGCAAAAGTATAGATAGCAAAAAATTGACATAATTTTGATCTCGTTATGTTTAACTGTGAAAAAACGCATGCAACTAAGAGAAAGTTAGCATTTTTCTGGTAAAACTTGAAAGTTTGAGCAAGGATATGATTTTGATTACTTACTCTCCTCGATTTCTCTATCAATAAGATTTTCACTTAACTCCTTTGCAATGCACTTATTGCCTGTCGCATATATCTTGTTCTGCAATGACACAAAACAATGACAATAAACAAACCGCAGAAATAATGATCAATAATCTAGAAAGCTTCCATGAGCTCCTCTTTTAGAATGCCTATTTCCCTTTTTGACATCAGTATTAGAAATTAGACTCATAATATTGGGTTTATGTTATGTTATGGATTTACTTATCTTAAGTTTGATATACTAAAGTTTTCTTACTTATTAGTGGCTTTATATAAATAAAGGGAAATTCTACGGCACCCTGAAACTCATCCACGGCATCTGGGGGTGCCACGTCACCCTGGGTTTGGAATCCCCCGGGTTGCCGTGGTGTTCCCCGTATCAAAGTTAAGTTGTAATAATTTAATCTCCTTCTTTCCTTAATTATTTAACTTTTCTCTACTCCTTTTCCTTTCTAAATTCTAACCATATTTCTTAATATGATATTGCAGCAATACCATCAACTATGAGCCCGTGGGTTATATTGCTTGCAGCAAATGCTGATTATGTAGAATTTAGATTTATTTATTTATTTTACTGAGTTTTGTGAGATTTAGTGAAAAAATTAAAAAGTATTGGAAGAAAAGAATATATAGTTTATAATTATTGTCATTAGATTTATTTATTTCTTAGTTATTATTTTTCTGGAGACTTTTCCCGCAATCGTTTTAGTTATTTTAATTTTCTGGTGCATTTTGATCTCTGAGGTTCATGTTGCGGCTACAATGCGAGCATTGCTGAGTCATTTCGTTTGTTTCGGGTTGAGAAAGCTAATAGCAGGGGAAAGAGAGGTAACAATTAGAGACACGAACGACGAGTTTTCTTTTTGAATCCTCCATCTGTTTCTCTTTCTACACACTGAGGAATCCGTTGCTAAAATTTCATTTAAGGCTCGATTTAAAAATTGAGACAAGGATATGGGCAAAGAACAGTGAACGAAGGTGCTGCTACCTGGAGATCAGCAATTCTGGATTTGACAGATAGTGTGCGGTAAGAAATTGGATCCAGGTCTGAGTTTCACATGTTAGATTTAGCAACCCAAAATATTTCTTGACTGCATTCATATTTTGGCAATGAGTATGATAATTGGAGATGGATTTAAGGGTAGCTTAGACCGTTATTTTTGCCAACTTAACATCAGATTGGTTGATGCAATGTATTAATATATTTGGCTAAGAATTTGAAGAGACTTTTGAAAATCATGTCCAATCATAGATGTTGATATATTTAGTTAGGAAGTTAATGAGACTTTTGAAAGCTATGAATTATAGATATTAAGGTTTTTGGCTTAAAAGTTGAGAAATTGTCTATGGGAAGCTAGCAAAAAACTTTTAAAAATTGTTAATAATTTCACTAAAGATTTGGAATTTGAGAATATTGCCATTTAGAGGAAATAGTCACAAACTATAAATGGCAATATTCCCAAATTGTTTGTGAAATTTATCAAATTTTTTATTTGTGTTTTATTGCATTTTATTTTTGGGAATTCAAGTTTATGTAATAAGCTTAAACTTAATAAACTTAAGCCTAAGGGAAAGTATTATAGAGTAATATTAGTATTAGTAATTAGGTTTCTAATATTAGACTTATGTTTTGTTATAAGCTTATTTATCTTGTACTTAAAGTTAAGGATATTAAAGTTTTTATTAACTTTATATAAATAGAACATTATGATTAAGTTTTATGTAATAATTTAATCTCTTATTCAATCAATAATATTATACTTTTCCCTTTAATTATTTAGCTTTTTGTTACTCTTTCTCCCTTTCAAATCCTCACCATATTTCTTAATACCAATATGTGCACAAATTCATCAGAATCAAATTGTCATCATGTGTTATTTTTTATTAACATTTTTATAAATTGTGTTGAATGATATGTATCATCATTAATAACGTAGTGCAATTTTCTATAGCTCTTAAAAAATGCAATAAGTAGCGTATTTTCTAAAAATGATGGGAAGCATAAAAATAGCAAATGAAACATTAATATACACCACAATAAACCATTGCCTTCACTTCTTCTATATCAATCAAACTCAATTGGTTTATCTTAATGATATTAGTCAAGCCAAAATAGTTTGTAGTGTCCCAGAATTTAATAGCATTAAGTTATTTTTATGTCCTTTAGAAGTTTAGAGATAATAGCTAAAGTAACAACCATTTCTTCTACCTGATAAAAAGTTTCATTTTCTTCTTATGACTTATATGTGACATATGTTGCTTAATCTCTGAGTTTTTTAAGCTTAATAAACATATCTGTTATATTTGATATCAATTCTTTATAAATTGCTAGAGCTAATGGTATTTATGCATATGATCATTGGCTAATCCATGGTCAACTCTTAAATTAGGTGCTAAATTCTTGAATAAATCTTCACAAAAAAAAGAAAGGATCCAGAGTATATCACATCGAGACTAGGAAAAGTTTAGCATAACTAATAGGAGGAAAGTTTATATAGAATAGCTATCACTTGTTTCCATATACATTAGATTATATCACACTGAGACTAGGAAAAGTTTAGCATAACTAATAGGAGAAAAGCCTATATAGAATAGCTATCACTTGTTTCCATATACATTAGATGGAATAATTACAAACTTACAATCAACATGATGCAATTATGTATATAAAATATAAACCACTTATTTTAGGTTTAGGGTAGAAATTTGTCCTTAAGACATTAAATTTGTATTCAGGATTTGAAAACAGAATTCAAAAATAGAGTTTTTATTCACATTAAAGAAAATAGAATGCTCTAGGTAATAGCTAGCAAACTCTCAAGTTCCATTTTAACATATAATTATTTATATTACAAAATAACAAATGCAAGGAACTAAAACTAAAATAAGAAAGAATTTTTGCTTGGAAATACAAATAACTATAAGTTATTTGTATGATTGCATTATAAAATGAATTGTAAATTACAATGCATCTCTATACTAAGGAGTTGTTTTATAATTTAATCATTGAATTGATCTAGTAAGCAATATAATTAGGTAAATTATCATATATTAAATGTTTAAAATCCTATATTTTTTATGGATCTCATTTGTAGACCAATTGCAATTGATGAGGTGCACTAAATTGAAGTTTTACTTGAGTAGAAATTGACAAAGATATTAATGGGATGATACTTAAATGTCCAAAGAGATTATTCTAATAGGCATATTGTTGTCTCCTCCTATAAAGAATTGGTTTATGTAGTTAACAATTTAGATTCTAGTACTTTCATGCTTCCAAATCAAATTTCATTAATTTCACTATTAGATCAAACCTTTACCTCAAAATGATTTGAAATTTAAAGAAAAATAATAACAATTATGGTGAAAATAAAAGGCAACTTAAACCCTTGCGATCTTAAGCTAATGTATATATCTTTTGCTAAATGAATTTGATTAGCTTTTTTCATTTTATGTGCCTTCTTTTAATAAGATTGTGGTGCTTCAACCTATAAATATTTTGGAAACCTATATATCTAAACTATTGGTAAATCCATTAAGTTATTAGAGAAATGTACTCTAAATAGCAAGGTTTAAAATAACTGGAATATTGAACAAGAGGTATATGTCACCGAGTTAGCAAAGCTAACCTACAATAATATACTACCTTTAAAAAGATATCACCAGTGGTATGGTATTATTTGACGAAATCTGTACTTATATTATATGGAAGGTTGGAAACTACGTGTAAGCAACATACACAAAGACATTATCAAGGATTAAAAAGTTATGTTTAACATTTGAGATATAATCTTGCTAAATTTACAAACCAAGAAAAATATCAACATTCAATGATTAAAATGCATTTCTAGTATCTTTAAGAACCACGAACTCAATTCCTTCATAATAATCATCATGACATCAATAGTCTGGAGAGAAGTTACAACCAAATATAATGAGGAAAAAGTCATCACTCACCATACATATATATTTTATGACAGAGTTCATATTGCGAGCTCCCTTCATTCTAGCATTATTAGCCTTATACTATGTTTGTTATATTAATTTAGAGAAACACCTAGTACATTGTTCAATTAAAGGGTATCCATTGGTATTCTATTTATTCCAACCCTTAATCTATTCATTAGATTTATAGAGTATCGACATGAATAGAATTCATTCTAAGTAACCATGTCCATTTTTATGTAGTTTACCCTAAAATGCTAAAAGATAAAGAAGGTGATTGTTTAAGAATCTATGATTTTTTTAAAGATTACAAGAATGTCAAGTAAAATGACAACTAAATAGCTAAAAATTTAGGAAATATTACACATTGGATATGAATTTCAACTCCATCGTAAACTCTTATTTTCATGCATTAACAACATAACATACAATAAAATCTAAGATGCTTGACAAGATAAATATCATCAGTACCTACAATAAAATATGCAAAATTATTATCATCTCTTTACTATGTGACTAATTACCATTGTCATCCTTAACAACTAATCTTTTCACTATTTCCAATGCCTCATAACAATAGCTTTATTTATGATGTTCACAATCATCTTTCCTGCATGAAAAAGATCTTACTTTAATTGCATAGGGGCTGGGCTACAAAGATTTAGCCTAAAGGAAAGTTCTTATAGTCTAATGTAAACAAAAGAAATTAAAAGGCCAATTTGCTATTTTAATAACTTATCAAGAGTACGTTACATTTTAATTAATTAAATTATAGGATCAAATAGGAGCCATTGATTAAGTGGTGAATTCATTCACCAGTATTTTGCTAGTGCATGGAAGTCTTTCCTATTGAAAGTGTCAAAATACCATGTCTATATATTAAACAGTTTACCTTTCATTGTAGTTCATTTTCCACTTGCATGCATAAGATATTCCTTACCTTATGCTTAGCACCAAGGAAAGGAAAGAAAATCAAAGAAAAATTTTAAATTTCAAAACTTTTTTTGCTTGGTTTGAAAGAAAAAAAGATAGAAAGGAAATATGTTTTCTATTATTTTTATGCATGATGATTTGAAAATTTTCTCTTCTAACTAACTTCTAAATTTTTCTTTTCTCTCTTTCCATTTTCCCTCTAACCAATCATACAGTTAGCATATGGTGAAATCATTTTAAGTAGCCTTACATTGACTCTATTTCTTTCTTGGTTCTTTTATTATATAAGATTGAGTTTATATTAATTTGATCATTCATTAAAAGTTTGTATTAATTAACTCCTTATAGTATATGATTAAATCCATGTTAAATTATAGTTCTTCTGTACATCAATTTAGTAATTTCTTCTCATATACAAAGAAATTAAAATTTAACATGGAGTTAACATAGATTTGGATGCTTTAGTCAAACAAATGCTAGCATACTCTCCCATTATGAGGACTCCTAACCAAAGTTAAGCCAAGTCAAGCAAAGATTTTAGGTACCATCCCCTGATGGATAATTAAACTAATCAAGCATGTGGTTAGGTGTTGTCCTTTACCGAACTCCAAGCACACAATCTAGGTTAAGTTAAAAGATAAACATAAATTATGAAAGTTTAGCATTGACAAAAAATTTTCACATCATGAAAATAATTTTTAAAATTTCATTGTAAACAATAAACATCACACTAGAACCAATTTATATTAAATCATTTATAATTTCAAAGAAATGTTTGTATATATAACTAAAATACTCCACAAATGAGGTAAGAAGAAAGTTTACTTAATCAAGAAAACAAATAAAGACAACATTGCTTACCACTATTAAAAAGTAACACTCATTACAAACCTAAGTCAACTAATGAAAAATCGTGCACCTCCTTTTTAGATCGTGAAAAACTCTAAAAGATAGCCCTCTCTATAACTTCTAATCCTAGTTAATAATAACCTAATCACTTCACAATCCTAATTAATATGACTCCAATCATTATTTAAACCTAATTAATATTATTATCTTTTTAGAGTTATCTTCACAAATTATTAATTATTCATACCCCTCAATCCTAATTAATATTATCCTAATTACCCTCTTAAGGGCTAATTAATATAGAAGTCAAATTGATACGAATTTTTCAATGAATGATTAAATTGATACAAATTTAATTTTATAGGAATTGAAATAAAGTTTTAATCAATCAGCCCCATCTTTGGGAATCGATCTATAAATTGCTTCCACTAAAAGGACAAGCTTAGCAGAGCAACTTATCCCCCATTCCAAGGTTAAGGCCTATTTTCCTATGACACCTTTAAAACTTCCATTTGCATGTGCATATTTCCACATCAATTTTTGCATCTCCCCCTGTAAATGCTGTCAAGAAAAGATATGAACTAAACTACTAGCTGATTTAAGGGACGATATCCTCATTTTTAACCTAACCGCAAGTTATTTTTCCTATCCCCTCACTGTCCCCTTGATGGGGAGGTATATCATTTTTCACCTATTATAAGAGCCATGTACTTATTAGTTTTGCACATCCCTGTACGCCTTATTGTTATGTTATCTCTTCAACAAGCTTTCTTGTTGTTGAGTTACATCGAAAGTTCAACATAATGTACATAAGGCAATAATGGAGTTTCATACCGATGTTGGAAAATGCTAATCTAGAAAAAATATTAAGAAATATGTCATATACTTACTGCTGAAAGAAAAGAAAAGAGTTGGTGAAAATGTGTTATAAAAGAAAAGAAAGTGTGTTAGGTTTGGTTAACTTATAAAATAGGAAATGGAATATTGAATGTCTATAAATAGACATTCTCTAGAATGTTGTAATTGGAGCTCTTAAAGAAGACACAAAACTCCCCAAGTGCAGCAACACTTGGTAAAAAATTTAATGTTATGATGCTATGTTTCTGCTGCCATAACCTCTCCACATTTCTATTTCTGCATCTCTATTTCTGTCTCTATTTTTGCATTTTTGTTTTTGCATTAAAGCTCTATTTTTTCCCTATGTTTCTTTTGGTTTTTTCAACATGGTATCAGAGCTTAAATTATTTTAGTAGGCTATGAGAAAAAGAGAGAAAACCAGCAAAGCTTCCTCTTCTTAAAAACCTCAAAAAAATAGTGTTTGTTCATGGCTTCAAACGGCAGCTTCTCTGCTCCATTCCCTCCTACTTCTATTGGAATTAACTTCCTTTTATGGTAGTTAAAATGAAAATCTATTTAGAGGCTTATGATATGTGAAAAGTAGTTGAAATTGGAAGAGACAGCATATGAAGATGAGGGAGAAGTAGCAGCAACAACAGTACCATAAGAAAAAGGAAAAGAAAGATATGATGTTGTAAAATTAGAAGAAGAATGCAGAGAAGAGATCTTTCAACAAGAAAGATCTACAAAAGATGATGAAGATATTGATGCCAATATTGCAGCTGAAACTCCAGCAAGTCCAGCAGCAAAAAACCATGAGGAACGGCTGTGTTTTTTTCTAGATTAAGAGAGAGTGTTGGAAAATGCTAATCTAGAAAAAATACTAAGAAATATGTCATATACTTTCTGCTGAAAGAAAAGAAAAGAGTTGGAGAAGATGTGTTACAAAGGAAAAAAAAGTGTGTTAGGTTTGATTAACTTGTAAAATAGGAAATGGAATATTGAATGTATATAAATAGACATTCTCTAGAATGTTGTAATTGGAGCTCTTAAAGGAGAGAGAAAACTCCCCAAGTGCAGCAACACTTGATAAAAAATGCAATGTTGTTTCTGCTGCCATAGCCTCTCCACGTTTCTATTTCTGCATCTCTGTTTCTGTTTCTGTTTCTGCATTTCTGTTTCTGCGTTAAAGCTCTGTTTTTTCCCTATGTTTCTTTTGGTTTTTCCAACAACCGGAAATTTCAAATAATGCATTTTACACTTGGCCTTGCCGCTTACACAACAGATAGGCTAACAATGAGTATCAAGACTGACCGAGCACACAAAGTTACATGATAGACATAAATGCTACTTCCTGTCCCTATGTCGAGACACCCAAAAACATCAAACCATTTCACAATTTTCTACTTACATAAGCCCCACCACACTAAGTATAGACACCCGTAACAATACAGCTATGTAATTATTGACTAGAAGTATGAATAGCAGCTACACTTGATACCATGGAATCCACCCCACAGGAATTCTGACCTCTGCAAATCTTGTAATATCCACTCTCTCCCCAATTCTCTCCCCAGGAATTCTTTATGATCCAGTATGGCTTTTCCTTCAACCGAATAGGAGAATAGCCTGCAGAGCCGTATCCCACTAAAAGAACCCCGTGATCCAAATTCTTTGAGCAGATGTATGGGCAGGAAACCCCGCCTATGTATGTCTGCATAAAAACTGCATTGATACCAACTGCATATCAAACAAAACAAATTCAGCATTTTTTTAATTGGACACTCAATCTTGTTCTTACAAAGAGATGATTACATTATGGTTCATGCTTGCACACCATCTACGAAAGGGTAAATATGTATATATGAGTGTCATTTTTAGAACATGTGAGATCACTATAAAAATAACAAAGTTACTATGAGATTATTTCAAGGGAGAAAGGATCTACTTGCTAGCGGGCCATTTTTCACTAGATTTGCTGCGATTTGATCTTCGTCAATGGAAATCACACTGAAATTAGATACAGAAGCAGCAATTTTGCTTTTATCAAAATTGCAGGGGCCACGAGCACTTCCTGTGTATGGATAGTCCTCTTCGCGCTAGGCCACCAGCCTTGAGTGTGTACTCGAATGCATTGTTCATCAACCCACCATTACAGCCCGAGTCACATGCTCCACGTTCTTCTGGATCACACTACAGAGTTTGTAGATGTTACATCATCGTTTTGTTACTTTGTAGTTCTTATGGATCATGTTCGACAGTAATATTCATCTTAAGCTACCTTTATTTTAATTCGTCAGAAATTGTTTTTTTTTTAGAAAATATTATATATATATATATGGATAGATAGATAAAATAACGACATATCATTTAAATAAGTTATTATTAAAAAAAATGATCTCAAGCTCCATTTATTTTGACAAAAATCAATTTTCAAAAAATATAATTATAAAATAATAAAATGAAAAAAATATTTTATTTATTTAATGTTAAATATAAAGAATTTAAAAAAAGTAAATTCCTTCTTTATTTTGCTTTTTTTCTTTACTATAATTCTGTGCATTATTTTTTTTAAATCATAAATATAAGTTATATATCACTCATTCATTGATATACATGTAAATATCCACTACCATATTACCTTTTGACAAAAGAAATAAATGATAGTGAAGGAAAATATTTTTTTTAGAAGAGATTTTTTTCAAATTTTTTTTATTTAATATTAAATAAATAAAATATTTTTCTTTATATTAACATTTTATAACTATATTTTATAAAAAAAATTTATCCATCATAAATTAGCTAATTGCAAAAAAAATATTTCATAAAATTAGTTGTTACCTATTGAACTAATTGAAAATATAAAATAATATAAAAAATATATTATATAAATAAATATATGAATTAAATTGATTCATATTTATTTAAAAATTAAAGTATATTAACACAATTAATATATTTAACAAAAAATTATAATTACCTAAATTTTGATTAATTATATTTATGATCTACCATAATTTGTGTAATTATTATTTACAATAAAAATATAATTAATTATATTTTATAACATCATATATTTATTTATTTACTAGCTTATTTTCTATTTAATTATTTATATTAAAAATTTGATATTATATATTTATTTACTTATTTAATTAATTTTTACTTATTTACCATTTAAAACATGGACATACTCATTTATTAAAGATATAGATTGTAAATTAATAAAAATAAAAAAATAATTTTGATTTTTTTTAAATTACCGACTTATAAAGTATAAACTATCTAAATTAATTTACTAAATCAGAATCCCCCCCCCCCAATGGTTTAAGACTCAAATAACAGTTTGTTGGTAGCTTGCTTGTTATCACTTTTTTAAGTTGATCTTGGGCAAACAAATTGAAGCTATAGCCTGTTTCATATCCTTGCACCAAAATTTTAATCCACAATCATTTGAAAAAAGTGACTTCAAACCCATTATGTCAGCTTGCTTGATATCATGCTTGAATTATACATCACAACCACGCTCGAATATATTTAAAATATGTGACAATATAAATTGTTGCTTAAAATGTGAAACTAAAAGAGCCCCACCCATAAAAAGGGGTAAAACTAACCTCATGGTCGCAATCCACAAGCTGCTGCTCACTAAGACTCACAAGCTCGCCAGTCGCAATAAAATGAGCTCCTTCTAACGCTCCTGTCGTGCTAAACGACCAGCATGATCCACATGATCCCTGCTCACCAATCACTCCAATATTTAATCATAATAATTTTCCTAAAAAAATGCAAAATTAAAAAAAATTCTTTTTTTTTTTTTGATAAAAGATTTCTTTGATCAGTGCCATAGGGCCTTAGGCCCGGGGTCAACATTAACAATACCTATAAATGTATTAATATACGCACCTGGTCCTTAACACCAGTGACGGCTCCATGATCACGCCAATCGAAATCTGTTGGAAGATCGTCGGTAGGAAGGATCGGAGCATTGTGAGCATCGACCGGAAGGCGAAGCGGCTTAAGGCCGAGGAACTGCCGGCGAAACTCAGCTGGAGTAAGATCAAAGAATTTTGTAATGCCGTGGATGGCGGAGGGATCCAGCTTCTGGTGCATCTTAGCTCGGCGCAAGTTGGCCTTGAAAACACCAAGGCGATAATCATGCTCCTCCTGCGTAGCGTAGGTCTTGCCGAACTTGGTCTTGAACACGCCGAAGTAATGCTCTGCTTTGAGCAAGTGATCGTCGCCGTCCGACACCACTTGACTGATTAGAATGTCTTTCTCATCACTGGTTATGGCCGCAGCTACCGCCGCCGATAGTAGCGAAAATAAGAGGATAAAGGAGAGAGAGGGGCGATGCATCGAGAACCAAAGTCAAATGATGGGATTGAGAAGGGGACCGATGGTACTGAATGTTTGCCAATTTTGGGCGTATTTTATACCCAATCCAATAAGATTTTTCAAAAAGATAATAAGTGCATAATACTAATAACCAATGGGATTTTCACGTGGATAATAATTACTGGCATTATGGGGTCAAGTTCAGCAAGATGAACAATGAGAAACAAAAGAAGGAAGGAACGGGCAAGTTGAAGTGGGCAAGTATGATCCAACTTAATTTTTGGTTCGGATCCCGACTTGAATGGGTAGAATTTAGATTGGGGTGCCGTTCTAACAATTGGATTTAGATAAAATTTTAACTCTTATTTTATAAATAAATTAGACTTGAATTTGAATTTTTATATTTAAAATTGAATCCATCCTAATTCGATTTTATTTTATATTTGTATATTAAATATTTTATTATATTATATATTTATATATTATATTATATAAATTTTAATTATAAAAAATTAATATATATAATAACATTTTTAATGATATTTTTATTATATATATTAAATATAATACTCACATAAATATAAGTATATTTATATGTTTATAAAATGTAATATATATATATATATATTAAAATCTTAAAAACGAGCTTAAAATAAATCAGGACTAAACAAACTTAAGCATAAAAAATATAAAAAAATAAATTAGATAAATTTAAATTAAATAAAAATATTTTAATATCTACGTGAGTTCATCCAAACTCGTCCAACCTTAATTTTGCCCATCCCTCGAGGAATTGAATTGAAACTTTTGAGGGCACTCTTCAAGGAGACATCATCAGCCGGAATCAATCATAGCATTTTTCTGTTTTGTTCTTTTTCTTTTCTAATCCTTCTAAATTTTGATACAATTGGATACAATCAGTTTTCAAGTGTTTATTTCCGGAGAAAAAAAATTATATACATACATATATATAATTATAGATATAAATTTTCATATCTTGTTAAAATTATCTACTATTTGTTAATATTAATGAAATGAAATGTGGTTAAGACTAAAGAGGACAACTCTTATGTGGGAGTGAGAATTCTCTTTTTGGTAGAAGCAAATTTATTGTAAATGAAGGTTTTTTTGGAAGATTTTTTTTATTGAAATTTTTTATTATTTTATACATAAATGATGGAGTATTATGTGTTTTGTGATTAAAAATATAAAAGGAGGAAGTTATTTTTCACTAAATTTTTTATATTTAACATTGAATATTTACTTTTATTTTATTTTAATATTTTATAATTGTATTTTTATAAAAAATATTTTTAAATACATTTTTTGGAAGACTATCTATTGGCACAAAATGACTTGCACGCATTAGCAACAATGAATTCCGAAACTGTCATATCTAACTAAGGATATATTGTTGCGTGTAAGCTACAAGAAAATAAGCGAATTGGGAACTTAAAGGATTGTTGGGAAAAGGATTTAAATCCGAGCCAAGTTGATGCCAACTCCTTTCCCACACAACTTAGCGATGATATTTGAGGCGATGTCAAACGCAAGAGAGAACAAAGAGTCGTCAACTTCATAATACTTCGCAGAATGCACTAATTGTTTCCGATACTTTGGACATAGATAGAAATAGCAATCAAATCATAAAAAGTTAACACGAGGATCGGAAGTAAAAAGCATTTAGCTTGTGGCATTTGGTATTTTTATTCAATTTCATGAAAGCTAGCCTTGTAGGACGATTTTCCAATAAAAAACGATGTTTTTATTAAGGAGTATTCCTCGATATTATCTCAAAATGAGGTAATATGCACATAATTAATTATGAATTTTATAACACTTTTTCATAAAATTATAATATTTTATATAAAATATGTCATTTTTTTCATAATAACATATAAGTTGTAAGATAATAATGGTTCATATATAATTTATAAATTTTTCATAAAATTTTATAACATTTTTATAAATCTAATAGTTGCGGCATGAAACAATAAAACCTTCAAGATTGTATAGTATGGAAGAGTGAGATGATTTAAATTTCAAGGCAGTTTGCCTTAATCCTTCAACTGAGTCTATATTTTTCCCTTAAATACATGTAACCCCCTATCAAAAAATTTCTAATCTTATATTAATGTTGAAAACTCAATTCTTCTTTATATAGATGTTATCAATTGTATTATTTCTTTAATTCATTAATCTAATTCAATAGAAAATCATTTATTTTTAACACAAAATTAATTTTTCGAGCTAAAAAAATAATACATTTGGTAAATTTATATGAAAATAATGCTAAATTTTTAGTATAATGTAGTAATAAAAATTTTTTTGTATACTATACTTAGTGTGCAAAAAATCCTATAATATTTAAAAAGTTGTAATTAAAATATTTAAATTATATATTATCCAAAAAAAAACCCCTTTGTTATCTCTCCTTTCAAATCTTTAATGCTAGAAGGAGACTTCTATTTTTTTTTTGTAAATGCTATTATTTTTATTAGTGCACTTAATTGCAAAAAAATTAACTTAATAAAATTACTTTTATGTCCAAAAATAATTTTAAATTAAAAGTTGAAAATAATAATTTTAGCTTTCAAAGTTAATATTTAAATTTTATGAAATATAAAATATTAATTTAAAATAAATTTTTTAAGATTAATTATGCATAATTGATCATATTCAAAATTTATTCTTCATTTTAAAAAATATTTTGTTTTATTGCAAACACTTTTTTTTTGTGGTATGATTTTTTTATGAAATTATTTTCCTAACAATATATATAACTTATAATAAAAATAAAAAATTTATTTTCTATGTTTTAAACCATTGATAAAACTTTCAAAATTGGGAAGAACATGTAAAATTGAACCGAGATGCATATATTCATGATATATTTAAAGAAGACAAATTCATGAGTAAATTTTTTGAAAAATATAATAAATTTAACCAAAATTCTATTTATCCCAAAATAATTTATTGGATATAGTAACAAATAGAGTTTATTTAAGTAAAACATAATTAAATAAATTATTTATATAATACTTATTCATATATACATAATTAGAAGAAATCATTTCAATATAAAATTTTAGTTGCAATTTTAAATTTTATGTATTATTAAGAAAATAAATTTATAAAAAATTATACTATAAAAAATTGCTTAAAAATAGAATGAAATGAAATATTTTTAAAGTTATTTTATACAATGATATAAAAAATTTACTTTTACTAGAATTGTGTTACAACCCTTAAAATATAAAATATTTTCTAAAATATTTTCATGTGAACATAATAAATTAATGTAAAGAGATATGAAATAAAATTTTGTGTAATAATAATTAATTATTTGAATAGATTTGTAATGAAGATTTTCTTTGAATTAGTTAAGAAAAAATGAATGAAATAAAGAATTAAAAGGTTAAAAGTAATTGGGGGTGAATATGTGAGTATGAAGGAAATTTAGGAAACTTTTTTTATTTTTCTCCTGCCCTTACTTCCATTTTTTATCCCTTCATTTCAACCAATCCTCTAATTCTCTAACACCAAACACTTTAAGAAGTTTCTTCCTCTCCACCTTCTTCATTTCTTCTTCTTCTTCTTCTTTTTCTTCTTCTTTTTCTTCGTCTTAATTTAGAGTAAAAATGGAGTTAATTTTCATCAAAATTTTTATATTATCAAGATAAGATCACTTAAATCTCCATTAATGCCAACCTTTCTTCAATTTTTCCTTTAAACTTAGTAAAACTCAAGCATTGAGGCTAAAGGTAGAAATTTGAACGCTAATCTCAAACTTATTAGTTTTGAATAATTAAGAACCACCAAATTTCAATTATAACTTCCAAATATATCCTCCATGTAAAGTTAGTGAATATCCTCACTCTACTATAAAGATTAAATTGAAATTATTTCAATTAAGTTGAGGTTTCTAGGTTTTTTTCATGATTATATGAGAAAAATGTGTGGAATGCTATGTTTGATTTGAGTTGGATGTCGAAATTGATATAAATAAAGTGATATAAGTATGTGTTAATGATTTAGGGGGGGATTGTGACCTAATAAATGGTATTTGCAAGTATTCACAATTGTCATGCCCACAAGTATTCGCAAGCTTCCTATGAGCAAACTGCATTACTTTTTTTACTATTAAAAATGATTAAATCATTAAATATATACATGTAAGGATTAAAGCTCAAATCTTAAATGTAGAGGAAGGAAAATATCTTTAAAGAATATTAGATTGGATTAGATTAAAAAAATTTAATCTTTTTTTATAAATTATAATTACCTAATTAATTTTTTTATTTTGTGTAATAAATTGATCAAGTAAGGCTAAAAAAATTATATTAGGTTATTAGACATTGGATTGGATTAAAAAAAGTCCTTAAATACTTAAAGGATTATGAAAATTTTTAATGTTAAAAAAATAGTTTAACCTATAGATAAGCCTACACTTACATAAGCAGGACTACTTTGGCTTATGCTTGTGTGGGCTTGCTTACATTAGTCTATAAAAAATGTGAGCTCTAATATAAGAAGCCTAACCTATCATATGACTGCAGGTTGCTTACATTACTTGTGATTTTTTTACCAATTTTACATGCCTATGAACAATGCATTTATGTTGAATTTCACAAAAAACCTAAGTGGTAATTAAGTAGATAGTTGACTATGTACTTAAAAACATACTTCTAGGTAAATATAGTTAAGTATATAGTTAACTAAATGTTGTAGTATTGCTCCTAGGCTTCTTGTAATTGATTACGTAGTTGATTATACCCTTGAAGAGTTATTCTTAGGGATTGTATAGTCAACTATGAGTAATAGTTAACTATGAGCCATCAAGATTGCCCTTGACAACTCATAGTCAACTATGAGCTTGTTTATTTACTTTTTGAAGGCCTGTAGTTAACTATGCTTTGAGAATTTATTCTTAGGTAGTCCATAGCTAAGTATATAATCGACTATCACCTTTGTATCCTTAATAATTGTTTCTTTTATGAATGTGAAAGTATTGAATGGGTTTTTTCAAGTATTGTGCATTTGATTGATGATAAATGGCTAGTATATAACCATACAAGAAGGCATAGAAGTGGTAGCTTAATAATTGTGATTATTTGATCTTAATACATGCTAATAAGTGAGGAATGGATATAGGGCCAACATTAATGTTAATTGAGAATCAAATTAGATTTAGTAAATGTTTATAAAGGAACAAGTTAGATTTTAGAGAGGCAAGATTGAGTTTGTGAAGATATAAAAATGATTGAAACTTATAAAGACGCTTACTCTCCTTTTATGTATTAATTAGTCCTAAATTCTTATTAAATTGATACCTTTTATTCAGATATATTATGAATTAATAATTTTTTGTATGTTGAGTTATGAGATTCGAATTAAGTGAACTTGCAAATGATGTTTTCATTATTTTCTAATAATATTGCTTAATGTTATGTCATGATGGCTAATGACTAAAAAGGTAAAACCTAAGATGCATGTTATGGTTAAAGGAAGATAAATCCAATTAATAAGAATTTAATTTCTTTAAAACTTTGTTAATAATTAGGATGTTTACTCATTAAGTCTTGAACTTATCTTATTATATTTTTATTTCATAGATTCACATGCTAAGCTTCCACTTCACCACTTCAAAGCTAACTTTTAAGAGTTCTCTAGTATGATTATGGTAGTAGTAAATATCTTGATTATAGATAAAATCTAAGACCTGAGTTGTATAGGAAAATAGGTAAAAAGATATAGACTTATCTTAGTCAACCTATTTAGACTAGCTTATCCCCAAGTTAGAATAAATTATAAGCATATTTAACTTCTCTCTATTGCAAAAATATTTTTATTAAATGAATTTTTATTATCTTTTTTATTTTCTTCTTATTTTTCTCAATAAATTTCATGTATACTTAAGTATACTAACAAAAAAATAGCTTAAGCTGGTGAAAACTCATTGGTCAGGTTCCATACTGATTATAACTAGATTAGGTAATGACAAGAATGATATTAAAGCTTGGTTTAAGGTTTTTTTAGTTAGGTAGGGCCTTAAGATGGTTAACTAGGTTATACTTATATGTTGCCTAGATAAGTGTTGGTATATATGCACTCGAAATTACATATCATCAGCACCATCAAGATAAATCCTATAGTACTTATTGATATTAGTGATGAACCTTATGAATTAGGAAATGAAAAATACTAGAAATTATATGCAAGCTAATGAACTCAGGTATGAAACATTGTCTATAGATTCACAAGCTCAAAACAATAGATGAGAAAAGAATTAGGACAATGAATAGTTTCTTCCTTAGGCTACTAACTTCATACAGCAAGTGATAAACTATGTTACTAGAGCCTTTGACTAAAATTGAAGGCATGACTAATATAGGAACCAAGATAACCATGAAAAGGATTATGATTATATGAAGAAGCATAAATGAAAGAATACCCTTCATAAAAGAAAGTGCCAAAAATAAATTTTATATAATGCATAAATTCTTTGAATTAAAGCTGCCTAGGATTTTGGTATTAATATATAAACAAATCCTTATAAGTTTTTGGATTAGATTAAATAGTTTGGAAAGATATTGTAAAGCTCGAAATTATTATTAATAGAGCTTATGAGATATTAATTGGATGATGTGACACACTACTAGTTTATTAATACCATAGAGAATAGAGATTCATGTTTGGTGCCTTTAACTTGGGTGACTTTTTAGGATAACTTCATTAACCACTTCTTACCCGCAAGTGTACATCAAACTAAGGTTTGGGAATGCAAATACTTGAAGCAAAAAGGTCTTTCTATTACCAAGTATAATGCACACTTTACTTGATTGTCTAAGTATATGGCTTCCTTGATTCTAACTGAAATCATTGAGAATAAAAGATTTGTTCACGACCTTTATGATTTTTACTTTAAGTAGATTCATATGGATAACATTATGACTTATTAATAAGCATTGGATCAAGCATTAAGGTTTGATTTGAAAATAGAGGAAACAAAATAAAAGGAAATGGAAATGAAAAGTAAGAAGTGAGGTTGGTTAAAAGGGCCTAGTGTTGTGTTTAATGCAAAAGGATACTTACTTGGAGTGCTCTTATAGGTGAAGGGAGTAGAACACTTATGAGGTCAACTACCCTAAAAGCATTACAAGGAGAATTGCTAAGATGTATTTGGTGTGGCAACAAATATCATGGACCTTGCAACCAAAACCCTATTATATGTTTTAAATGTGGTCAAATTAGGCACATGGCTATAAAGTGTCTTGAAAATTCCTTTAGCTAAGTTGTTAGTTACTTAATCTCTTAATGGAATGCTTCAGCCACTCAACTAATTTTACATCCCTCAGAAAATTAGGAATATTTAAATGTATTTTTATATGTAAAAATATTTTTTTAATTATTATTAGTTATGCTCAAAATAAGAATTTGTTAAAAAATAATAAGATGGTGCAATAGAATATTAAGCAAACTAATGTAAATAAAGAGAATTAAGTTACATATAGGTTAATGTATAATTAGAATTAAGTAGGTGAATATTAAGAAAAATTAAGAGCCATTTTTTTATTTTACTTTTACTTAATTTAGCAAATTTCCAAAATGTTCCCAATGGCATTAAATGCCTAATAACCTAATTACATCACCATTTTCTCACCAGAATTCTTATCCTTTCTCTTAATTTGCCTACTTTTCTTTTTATTTTCTTCACAATCATCCATTAATCTTAAGTTAAGCTCAAGTAATCATTAACAATTTTTCTTCTAAATAAGGTGAATTTATTTGTTTCAAACTTGGATGATGGTTTATTTCAAGTTATATTGCCAAAAAAAATTATTTAAGGAATTTAAGGATCTTAAACTCAAACTCTTGAATTTATGATTAAATAAGGTAAACTAGTTGTTATTTTAAAACTTCTTCCATCTCCTTCATACAATAGTAAGTAAATAATTTACTTAAACTAATTTATTTTTATAATTTGTTGAATATTGAAGTTAAAACAATGAAAAATAAGAGTTGGAATCTTGATGATTGAGCGTGTAAATCATGTTCATGGTAAAGGTTTTTGTTATATTATGGTTAGAGTTTGAGGATTAAAAATAGTATTATATTAAAAATTAAGTATAATGTT
The DNA here is from genome assembly GCA_020226215.1 of Sindora glabra. NCBI lineage: Eukaryota > Viridiplantae > Streptophyta > Magnoliopsida > Fabales > Fabaceae > Sindora > Sindora glabra. The sequence goes on from CM035227.1 coordinate 15,813,051, forward strand.
GTGTATATGTTTAAATTAGAGAAAATGAACCACATGAATAGTAAATTTGCAACATTTCTACAATTTTGGACTTGATAATCGAGTATATACTTAAGTATGGCCTCCAAGGGTGCTTTTTAAATGCCTATAATAAGATACATACTTAAGTATTCCAAAAATGGTACTATATAAATATTCATACTTAATTACTTATTTAAATATAGTATTCAAAGTTGCTCTTGGATTGTATATAAGTGAGTATATACTTAATAATAAAGGTTAGAGTTAGTCTTTGGACCCCTCCAGAAGTGAGTATATACTTGAGTATGACACTATATTACTCAATTTCATTTGTTTTATGGAAACTTTAAAGTATTGCAATAATATATAGATGTAAATGTTATAAATTAAGCTTATAAACATTATAGTAAGTATATATGGATATGGTGTTGACATGATAAGTTTATAGATGTTATGGTAATAATATAAAAAAATGATTTTTTTCGTATTAATCTTGTGAATATTATGACAATCACATGTAGATGTTATAAGGTACTATAAATGGATAACATATTTATGTTGTGATGCTTGCAAATGTTATTATAAGGCAATATAATGATGAAATAAAAATAAAGTTTGTAAAGGGATAAGGTTAATTGAGTAGCATAAGGAGATTTAAATACTTTCTTATACTATTTATTTATTTTTGTTGTTTAAATCTATTATTTATATTATTAAATATGATCATCTATATGCAAATGAAAATTGATCCAAGTGGAGAGGGGTTTTACAATAACTTTATGCATATATTGAAAGTAAATTGTTTATTTACCTTTGGTTACATTGTTATTATTATGTTATGTGTGAAATTATTGATGTATGATTGTGTTTGACTAAAAGGAATTGTGTATGTGAATACAGTACATAGTAATTTAAATGATTCTTTTAAGTATAACATTACAAAGAAATTAAGCTAACAATATGAAATGTTACATTTTATATGTTACATCTATTTTTTAATAAGGTAGATTAGTTCTTACACTAACTTTTCCCTAAGAAGGTATAGATTTTCACCAATCTTCTTTGTAGAAGTATTTAGTAGAATGACTATTGAACTTTAATTCATTTAAACAAGTTACATTACCTTACTTTAATTTATTTAAACATGTTACATTTTCTTACTTACTTATTGGAATTTTTTTTATGAAAACTTATACAATTTTTACTTTTTATTTTCTATTTTTATCATTTTCATTTTATAGGAAAATCGTCCCTTTAGGTATTCAACTGCTTTTTATTAAAATAAAAGTTAGCCTATTCAAGTATTTGGCATTAAGGTGAATCACTTAACAATTGGAATAGTTAAAGGTATATGTATATTGTACTTTTTCATTATATAATGTAACTATATCCTTTCGCAGTTTATCTCTAGATATACATTTTTCATTACATACTAGGATAACATAAAACATTTTTCGTATAACTGCATTTTTATTTAGTAAAGGTAGTAAGAGGTTTCTAAGGGTAACACTTTACGCAGGTCATGCAGTATCCTAGGGTTAAGTTGAGATAACTAACTAATCCATGAGAAGCAAACCACCATCCACAAAAAGTAAGAATGTGAGTAATTGAAAAAGAGCTACAAATGGAATTTAAATAGGGGTTTACATATTGATGCACTAAAAAGTATAAACTTCCAATGTTATAGTGATAAATAATCTTAAAATTGATAATATCCCTACTTATGTTTTGTTTAACCAAGCCCCATTCATTCCTTTATTTCAAAAAGATTTACTGCTACTATTAAAAAGCCTTCTAAGCTTATGAGTACCCCTTGATTGTAATGACCTCAATTGATAAATCCTTACTAGCCACTCATATGATAGAAGCTTATCCCATATATGTCTATATAATTGTATTGCCAGTTAATTTGGTATATTGGATATGACTAATTATAGTGTAATCATAAGGATAGATTAGTTGTTTGAATATTGTTTAACCAAGCCCCATTCATTCCTCTATTATTTTTTCTATGGAGGGTTCCTTACTTGTTAAATTTTAGAGAGATATATTGTAAAAAGTCATAAACTTAATTTTGAGTATCAAATCTCAAAGGCTTGTGAAAAAAATGCAAAACATAGATAGCCATAATTCAGGATTTGAATCAATCAATCTTGAATACGAGCAATATTCTCATAGTATGAGAAATCCTTGATATGTTTTTAGAGGAATTATCTAGATTATTACCTGATCGAGAAATGAAGTTTCACATTAATCTAACGCAAAACACCAAACCTATCTTTATACCTCTTTATTGAATAGTCTTGATGAAATTACAAAAGTTAAAGAAATAACTATAAGATTTGATAAATAAAAGGTTTCATTCATCTAAGTTTTTTTACTTTGAAAAGTACTAGTATTGTTTGTGAAAAAGAAGGATGGCTCATTATAGTTGTGCATGGACTATTTCCAGTTAAACAAAATCACAATAAAAAAAAAATATCCCCTCATTTGTATAGATAACTTATTTGATCAATTGTAATGAGTTAAATATTTTTCAAAGATATACGGCATATGGGTTATCATAAAATGAAAAATTTTAAAGATGGCCTTCCAATATTGATATGACCATTATGAGTTTTTGGTTATGTTTTTTAGATTAACCAATGTTTTAATTACCTTTATGGACTTAATGAATTGGGTTTTCAAATCTTTTTTAGATAATTTTATGATTATCTTCATAAATGACATTTTAGTGTACTCAAAAAGTGAAGAATACCATGTTAGGCACCTTAGAATCGTGTTACAAACTTTGTAGAAGCACTAATTATATGCTAAATTCTCCAAGTGTGAGTTTTAGACAACTAATGTGAAGTTTTTAGGGCATATAGTATCATAAAAAATAGTTTAAGTAAATCCTCAAAAGGTTAAAAGCTATACAGAATTAGTACCTTTTCACAAAAATTTGATTAGGTTAGTGTCATGACTGAGTTAGCTATAGATAGCATGGATCCTATTATTAATATCCATAAATTTGTCTAAACTTAATTTGGTATCATTACATGATGATAATTAAAGTTTTGCTTAATTAGGTTATGACATTTTATTATTAAAATAATATTTTTATAATCTTATATTGTCAAGTATTCAAAATATCTATATATTTTTCAAAATTCCTATGATTTCTTATTCTACCTTCCTATCTACTATTAGTCACTATTAAGATACCTCGATTCTTGTAATATTGGTGCTGGTTGTAAAGTTTCGACCTAAGCATTTGGAAATATTTAAAGTAAAATAGTGAAACTTAAAATTGTAATGAGTAGATAATTTACTTATAAAAAACATTTATAAGTAATATTTCTAAATAAGTTTCATATTTCATAATAACAATATAGCATATCATATTTACAATATTTGAGTTTCACTGTTCAAAACATCTCAAATTACCCATTCTTAGAATAATTGTATGCATAATTTTAACCTTATTATTCCTAATATTTTTCAATCATAATCATAGAATTCAAATCTAGAATTAATATTTCAATGTTTCATCACATTATTTCACTACTCTTCATAATTTCACGTTATCATCATCTTATCATTCATAACCTTTCATAATTTCTAATGATCATCACTTTATTATTCATAACTCTTCACAATTTCACATCACCATTTGCATGCATCATCAATACATGACAATACTTAAATAATAATTTCAATTTTAACATAAAATAATACAAAATAGTTATTCCAAATTAAGAGGTAATGATTCATAATAGGATGCTTATCTATTATTATTAAACTAAATCTATAATAGAAAACTAAAATTTTAACTAAAGTGTTATAATGTAAAACAGAATATAAAAATCAATTAAGTAATCAAGTTTAAATAGTTACTTTTAGTTTAAGACCATGAAAATTGATTGCACAATCGATTCCTTTACTTGGGTCTTCCTTCTAGATAAAGGAAATCAATTGTGTAGTTCGTTTATATACAAATAATTTTTGGAAAAGCTTAGAATTGATTACGCAATTAGTTTTCTTACCTTAGATTTGCTTTTGAACATTAGGAATCATTTGCACACTTAATTTACTTAAGAGAATTTATGGTTTTATTTGCAAAGTTTCTTACTGCTTGCTCATACTTATTGCTATCTAACCATATCTATTGTACAGAGTCACCAATACATAAATTTAACAACTTATACTAACATTTCTATTATTTATCATTCTTATAGCATCAAACCTAACACATTTTAGGCATAAATCATACCAATCCATAATTGGGATTATTAAACTAGTAAATAGATTATTTACTTACCTTATAAAATTAAAGATATAAGTGGATGAGCAAAATGAAATTAGTTTGGTTTTATTGCATACAATCATTAGGTTATTACCTAAACCTTAATTTCTTTCTTTAACAAAAATTCTAATAACTTCTTATTAATTTCCCAACTTAAGAGAAATGTACCTCGATGAATAAGAAGTAAATAGTGATTCCTTGTCTTCTTCCTAATTAATTTTGTCAAAATTCTGGTAATAAATTAAAGAAATGATTGAGATAATGAATGAGGGAGGAAGAGTCAGTGGAGAAAGAAGAGAAATGGCTAATAATGTTACTTTAAGGTGTTTTAAGTAAACTAAGAGCATTTTAAAAATTTTAGGATTTATTAAGAGCTTTTCGGGAAACTATGATCCTATATCTTTCCTAAGCACTTTATTTCAATTCTAATATCACACATACTTAGTTTGCATTTAAAGCTCATTTTCTATAATTAGTACCTACCTTAATCCTTTACATAACTTCCCTTAATTTACTAATGTGTAAATGAAAATTACTGGATAACTAATTAAAATTATATTCTATAATTCTCGAGGTGTAATTATTAGTAAGATATTATTGAAGATTTGTTACATATTTCTCTAAGATATTTACGTTGTTAACCAAGTTGACACAGGAGAAGTTGAAGTTCAAGTGGTCTAATGCTTGTTAAAATAAAGTTAAAGGCCTTATTTGACAATTAACTGATAATTATAATAGTTAATTGATTTAAATAGTTATTAGCTGATGGTTAATTATGATAACTAATTTGACCACCTAATTGCATTAACTGTTTAAACAAGAATGCTTAGTAAAATTAACTATTTATAATTAGTTATTTGTATATAAAATGACATATGGGGGTATAAGTATATTTTATTAATTATTTGAGTATTTTTTTATTTTAATATTTTAGATTCTATATGTTATTTAATAAATTAAATTTTCTTGTAAATAATATATCATTATAATTTATTATATATTAAATATTTCTTTAAAATTAAATTAATATAATTTTTATACTAAAAAAACTTACTAATAAAATTAATAATTATAATTATTTAATTTTTATGTAAAAATAAATATTATAATTTTTTATATGTTGATAGTAGAAGAAATGAGAAGATTAAAAAATTAATATTCTTCATGGATATGAATTTGTTAGAAAATAATTTATTAATCATAAAATATATTGCATCATTAAAATATCAATAGAAATAAAGTTTGGACAACAATCCTAGCAAATATATTACAACATCAGAAAGTATTAATTAAAATAAAGTTTTAACAATAAATTCAATCTAAATTAAAATATATCGCATCATTAAAAGTATTAATAGAAATAAAGTTTAGACAACAATCCTAGCAAATATATTACAACATCAGAAAGTACTAATTAAAACAAAGTTTTAACAATAAATTCAATCTAAATTAAAAGTTGATAACGTCATTTAACACAAATGCTTATAACACCTTAAGATTATTGTCTAGTTAGTTTATTTGTCATTAAACTAAAAACAATTATGTTTTGAATAGTTACCATCTCTCCAGTTCTTATTTCTCCAACACCTTCTTATGAAGAATTAGCCACAACATCTAAAAATATCTCGAGAGATATAAAGTTAGGATTTTGATCTATGATTTTGAAAGCTGGGTCACCAAATTTGTTTCTTCTAATATAATTATGTAATGTAAAAGATGCACAAATAATTTTATTATAATCCATTATTGAATATTTGGATATTTTTTGTAATATCTTCCAACGAGCTTTAAGAATACCACAAGTCCTTTCAATACAACTTCTCGAGATCCTTTTGGAGTTATATTATGAAATTTTGATTGATTATATTTTGTATTTAAGTACAATGCCAAATATCCTTTTCTATTTGGATAGCTTTTGTCTACCAAGTAATATTTTTCTAAGTATACATAAAGGTCATATAATTAAAAAGAAATGCTTCCTAAACTTATAAGTCATACAAGAATTAAATCATTAAAAACTTGATGGTGATTTTGGAGAATGTAAACTTGGATTACTAATTGTATCAAAGAAAATATGTGCATCGTGTGTTGATCTTTCTAATCAAGTTAAAACATAAGTAAATAGTAAATTAAAATTACATATTGCTAAGACATTTGTGGTTGTTATCCTTTTTCTTCGTCTATATTATAATTGATCCTTCTTGGAAACAATTATTGCTATATGTGTTCCATCAATAGCTCTAATACAATCTTGATATGAAATTATATTTATGAAATGATAAACATGTGTTTTTAGGAAAAAGTAAAAAGAGATAAATACATACTTAATTACCTTAAAGTGTGACATATATATAACATCATGGGTAATTTTTGGTAGAATTTTTTTGAATTCGAGATCTTTTAACCTAATTATATTTCTTGAAAGACTATTTATGGCATCTAAAACTTCTTTAAAAATCCTACTTATAATTTCACCAGAGTGTTGAAATTATTCTTATGCATCTTGGTTTAAGGCACCTTTACTAAGGATATATACAAATAATCCCACTTTCTCCAAAATTAATATCCTATCTGAAGACCTAAAACTATATTTATTTTTCAAATCTATGCATAATTGGGGAAATGTATCTTAATTCATTCTAAATATATTAAAATACCATTTTTCATGGCTAGTTAATAACTTTTTATCCACATTTCTTCCGTTAAATAAGAAGTGTAGCATGACTCGTTATGGATATGATTTAAATAATGAACAAATAGATAACTCGTTGCACATTCTATTAAGTCAGAAAATCATTGTCATTTTCAAGAATTTAACAAAGAAGTTCTCTATTTTGTAGAAGTTACATAATTTGCATACCATGATTATTCATTCATGCAAATTAACTAGTAAAATATTATTTCTAGGTAAACAAGTCTAATCTTGTTATGACAATTTCATAACTTATAAAGTCCAAATTCTAGGATATACAAAATGAAGATAATAAAATAACTACCATGTAATTGGCATTAATAATGAGTATCATATATTCCTATAATGTTTAAAATATCCAGTAATAGCACTTACCTAAAATGTTTAAAATATATGCATGAAAACATATATCAATAAGTTTGAATAGGGCTTCCACCCAATTAAAGCAAGTAATTAAAATTCAACTCAATAAGAAATCATGAGATGCCTTAATTCCTTTTAATCAGAATTTAACTTCACAAGAAATTATGAAACTATCATTTCAAATAATAAAAATTTGATAAATAGTAAAGTTTATCTATAAATATCTAGACAACTACAAAATTCAAGCAATAAGAATGACTTCGAAAGTAGCTTAAACCAAAATTAAAAATTTGAGTATCCATAAATATTTATAACAATAACTTAAATAGTTCAAATGTACATATTTATAAATGTCTAAAATAATAACTAAATATGGGAATGCCTAATACACAATCTTAATGCTCATTCCACTCTTTGTATATAAACTTTATTCATTCAACTATCGTCATGTTGCTTAGTAAATTAAATAGAATTATCCTTTTTTATGAATCTTTAATCAATATGCAAGTAAACCTAAATTCAAAGGTACCGGACTCTAATCCAGGTAAAGTATAAATCTTTGCTTTGTTAAAGCATCTGTAAGATTATACTTTGAAGCATCTATGACATTATGCTTATATGTTTTAATGAAATTTAAAAAGTTCATCATAGCAGTATTTCTCTCCTTAATGGTTTCAAACAAAGCATCAAACTTTTCACACATTATTGTAGTAGCTCATTTTCTTTTTAATAGAAGCGATTCTTGCACTTTTGTTACTTTTTGATCCATCATTCTCCAAGACCCTTTTGTTTCTTCTCCTTCTTCTTTCATCTCTTTCATTTTATGTAACTCTTTATGTAGGGGTAGAATCTCTCTATATTTCTTTCCATACACCTTCTATATAGTAATTATTAAGGTCACTTGTCTTATTTATATTATCTTCATAACCCAATGGTGTATCACAAGCATTATTAATATAAAGTAGAGAAAAATATATGCTTTATCCGTTTCCTGCTTTTATAGTTGATCACCTAGAGGAGTAAATTTAAACCTTCATCCTACTGATGAATATATAAAAAGTTAATCCATTTTGTACTTAAGTTCAAAATTAATTCCTTCATCTCAAAATATTTCAAATTTGTTATTTTCCTATAAAACAAGATATAGGTAATTAAGATAAGCTCATTTATCTAATTTTTTAGCATTAAAGTAAAGAAAACTTAAAAAAAGAATTAAACTGAATTTTTAAATTCCACCACTCATCATTAATACTAATTATTCCTTTATCATGATCTCATCCTTATCCAGTCTCTATCTCTTTCAATTGCTTCCAAAAGCTCTATCTAGATCTCATCTAATTGTACTTGTTTTTAAGTTTACTTTTTTCTTATGATAATTTGGTCTTTTTATGAAACCCATTTGTACCTTATCCATGATAATCTTTGAGAGATTATCACACTATTTTTTTTTTACTTTTTTCCATTAATTGATTACACATATCAACAAAAATATATAGTGCTTTTTTTAACTAACTAACTCTTCTTATGTCTTTCCTTCCTTGACTTTTTCCTCCAATCCCTTGTTGGACTATTCAAGCACTATGAAAAAGTTAAAATGTAAAGGATTATGAAAAAGTTAATTCTTAACCTGACTAAACAAATAAAAAATATCCTAACCCATACTATAAATAGATTAAATTATTTTAGCTTCAAGGTAATACGACATGTTGAAACTAGTCACTGTGATACATTACAAACAAATCAAGTAAAAATGTATTTTATTATGATCTATAAACATAACATAACATCATTAAACCATTAAACATGGCAAATTAAATGCCAATTTTATTTTCTCTTAAATCTTATTTTTTCCTCTTAAACATAAAATTTGTGTCATATAACATCATTAACAATTAGATGTAACAAATTAAATGCCTATTTCTAATTAAACATAAAATCTTTGTCACATATAACGAAGATAACCTTAAGAGAGAGAGAAAACATAATACAGAGCAAGCCATGTTAAAAACAACAGTAAGGCAGTAAAACCTCTGTGCCTTTTTACAAGATTCCACCAAGTAAAACCTAACTCAATGGTTGTCCTATGATTCTTCTATAGCTAAAAAATGGAAAATAACCTTCTTCCAATTTAGCCATATAATATGTAATTGTATTTACTCAGTAAATTCCAAGATTTCTTTTTTATTAAATATCTTTCAACTGATATCATCTTTATACCAAACTTCATTTCTTTTCAGACCCATTTGCAAATAGAAATTAGGATTCAAATGATAGGCTAACTCTTAACTACTATATAAAGTTTTAATTATTAATGTGGAAATACAAGATTATTACACAATTGTCCAACTTAATGATGTTTTGTCTTAACCATTAATTAAATGCAGAAACAATTTTTGTAGCTTATATCTAGTAAAATTAGCACCATATTCATTCCTTGTTATAATAATAATGATCATGTATTTCCTCTCCTTGAGCTAAGTAAACATAAAATTAATAATGAACTCATATAATTTTGTAAAGCTTAGTTCTCATAAGCTTAGTTCTCATAAGCTTAGTTAAGAAATTGAAAAACTACTATTTCTAATTAATAAGCAACAACAATGGGAAAAAAAAAGCACATTCGATAATTACAAATGATATACAATCTCAGGTAAAGGTGTCAAAATAAGTTGGGTTTAACGAATTGGCTTGGGATTGATATAATTTTACCTAACCTAGAATTAGGACAGAAAATGATAATAGTGATCCAATTTGGTAAGGGATTCAGATTGGTTAGCTCAACCTAGTAAAGGATTATAATTAATAAGTGTTAGCTCATCGGATTATTAAATTAGTTCTTTGACCTAATAATAGCAGTAAATAATAAATAATTAATTTATTATTATATATTTAATTTTCATATAAATATTAAAATAATAATTTTAGTATATTAAAATTATACTTTGATATATATAATATTTATATTATATATATGAGTAATATTAAATAATTTTTATATTTAAAATTAATATTAAAATATATATTATATAAAATTATCAAAATAAATAATTATATTAAAATTTAAATTAGTACTTTAATATTAAAATTTTAAATTATTTAAAAAGATTTTAAATATATTTTATACATATATAATATTAATTTTAAATATATTTTATACATATATAATATAATAAATTATTATTTATTTTTATTATTATATATAAATTATTATAATTATTTTTATTAATATACTATTTATATAATTATTTATTTATATATATTTGATAATATATAAATTATTAAATATTTTTATTTTTATATATAATATTTTAGACTCGATCAATATATATTTAATAATATTTATTTTATCCAATAAAATAAATATATAATATAAAATTCTTGATCAATATAAAATTTAAATTATTTTATTAAATGTATATTCATTCATTTACTAGATTTTAATAATATATATTAAATATATACATTTAATAGTATATATTTATTTTCATATATAGTACATATGACTCATTAATATATAATAAAATTTTAAGTCATAATAATATATAATTATATTTAATAAATAATAAATTTTAATTAATTAATGATATAAAATTAATAACAAATAAATAACTAATATGATAATAATAAAAAATATAATGAATTATAAAAAATCTGTTTGAACTCGGCTAGTAAAAGTCGACTTAGGACTGGTATTGTAACAACTCAATTTGGTTAAAAAGTAACTTAACTTATGACTGGTTCGATGCACAATTTTTATTTGTTAGATTAATCTAGTAGGGTTGGATTGGGTTAACCTATTTTGACAGGTCTAATCTCAAGGAAAAAATAGAACAATAACATAGCTCAGGAAAATTGTACAGTAAACAATAGGTTAAATGAATCTTTTATCCTCTGTAGATTTGGTGTTAGAATTCTTTCTTGTTTCTCTTTAGATTATTTTTATTTTTCGCTTTCCACATCAAGTTCTATTTATTTATAACAACCATATCATGGGTGGAACATATTAGTTAACAAATGCAAATTAAAAGTTAGCGAACCCTTTAAAAATTAAGAGATTATAATATATTTTACCAATAAATAAATATTCTTACTCTATGAAGGGAAATAAACTCAAAGGCATAGAAGCTCCACTTTTGAAGGGTTCACATGTCTAATCCTTTTTTTTTATCTATTATTCTTCTAAGGAATGTATTAGAATTTTTCCTAGAGATATAGGATGCTCTGGGTTTTAAGGGCAATGGAAGAGATCAAAGGATAGGTATACATAAGCTTAAACCTAATGACTTAATGAATGTATTAAATGTGTGTAAAAATTTCTTATAACTCACTAGCCATAGTGGCTTGCTAACTACTAACTTGTAAAACATTAGCCATATAGAAGAGATATAAATAGAAATAAAATTGCAAGCAATTTATCATCCTTTAAAATCCAGGAATGTCATTGTAAAATTGGTAAAACTATAATAAGCATTAAATTATTGAAAGTTAAAAATATAAAATAATAAAATAAAACTATATTATTCAAAGCAAATCTTCTTTCATTACCTCTAAAAATCCCAACTGAAGGCACTGCTTTTAAAAAGGTTTCTATAGCTCTTAACATTAGTAAATGCAATCTTATTGAAATAAAAGATTAGTAAAGAAACAAGATAAATTAAAAAAAATCTCAATACATGTAATGATATAATTTTATAGTCATGAATTGTAGAGCAATAACACTAAGAAGTTTATAGCCAAAAAAGAAAAAAAGTAAAGGCTCTACCCCAAGTTGCATTGAGCTCAATATTTGTTAAAATCTCAAAACAAAAGCTTTGATTCCATTGAACAATTTAAAAAATAGTTATAGAACTTCAAAACTTGCATAAAACTTAAAGAGAAAATATTTACATAAAGGCAAATAGAAGATTACAATTTTAAGATCGTGTTCTTCATTATAGGAAGAAGATTTTACCTTTTAAAATGTACAAACAGCTTAAGATGTCATGAGCTTACTAGATAATTGGAGAGAATTTGTAGAAACTTCACAAAAACAATGCTAGTATTTTAGAATATTCAGGAAACTCTAGAACATTACTTCTTTGTGTCCAAAATCTCACACTCCTCTAAGATGTCTTAGAAGATCCTACTTTTCTATCAAAGATTGAAAATTTCTTTTTTATTCTCATAGCATAATAAGAGGCAGACAAATTTAGTCTTACCTTTTTTTTTAAAACCCAAACCTAACACCATAAATATAGTGCTTAGAGCGAGAGTACACAAGCCCTATGCTAGATTTTGAGAAGAAAAATAAGTAAATGACTTCACTTAATAAATAGGAAAATTGCCTAAAAGTTAGCACAATTGAATTTTTAAAGGTAAATAACTCCAGCTTTTTTATTCTCTTTTTCTATGAATTCATTTAGCCTATATAAAAATAGGGAAATAGAATAAACTATGATGGAATCTAATGGATAATAACTTTCCACACAAAGAAAGCAAAAACAAAGCTTAATAACAAAGAGGAAGAAAATCTTACAAGTTTAGTAGTTTCTCTTTCAATTTAAGCTTGAAAATGCTTCACCTTTTAAGGCTCAAGTTTAGTAGTTTCTCCTTTAGTTTTAGTTCAGTAGTTTCTCTGTGAAGTTATGAACCTTAGAAATCAAGGAAAAAGTAAGAAAAAAGAAAGAATAGAGCACTAGCTGAAGGTTTTTTCAAGAAGGAGAAGTCAGGAAATATAAAAATATATTAAGGGTCATTTAATCATTTTATAAATTTATGATACACCAACTGAAGAAAAATGCTACAAATTGTGGCATTTTCATAAACAACTAATTCAAAGGTAAAAGCTATTCTAAACAGTTAGTTACCAAATAACTAATTCAGTTAGTTTGACAGGTTAACTAGTTAAATTTAGTCTAATCAATTAAAAGCTATTCGAAACACTATTTACCAAACATCACCAAATTTATGTTTAATGTTTACACCAATATTAGCCTTACCCCATAAAAAGGTATGTAGTATACTATAATGCTTTTGGAGTTAGGTTTAGGTGTATTTTAATGCAACATGGCAAAATGATAGTGTATGCTTCTTGGTAGCTGAATAAACATAAGCAGAATTATCCTACACATGAGTTAGAAATAATAATAGTAATACTTGCTCTAAAGATTTAGAGACACTATTTATATAAGAAGACTTGTGAAATTTACAGTGACTATAAGAACTTGAAGTACATCTTTGAAAAAAGGAATTTGAATCTATGATAAAAGAGATAGATGAACTCATTAGACAATATGATTGTTTAGTCCTTTATCACTCAGGTATAGCTAATGTGATAATGGATGCACTAAGTAGAAAATCCATGAAAAAGGCAAATAAGGCATCTTTTAGTAATTTAGGAGTGTTATTAGCTCAGAGGGTGATCTAATGTTAAAAGGAATAAAAAATCTCTGAACATTGACATGAATTATACAACAATGGTGAAAGACGTGATAGAGAACCCTTAATTAGGAATAATAATTAATAAAGGAGGAGTAGTTCATTTTTAAGGGTGGATTTAGGTTCCATCAAGCAAACGAAACAAATTACTACATTAAACACATAATTCTCCATATACCATGCATTTTGGAGTGACGAAGATGTACCAAAATTTAAAAGATGCCTTTTAAAGGAAAGGAATGAAAAGAGAAGTGTTAGATTATATGGTGAAATGCTTAACATGCCAATAAGTGAAAGTAGAATATCAACATCGAGCCATAATGCAACAATCGCTCTTGATTCTAGATTAGAAATTGGAAAAATGTAACAATGGACTTTCTAATAGGATTACAAAGTACCTAGAAAGAGTATGACTCCATTTGGGTTATTGTTGATTGGTTAATTAAGTTAGTGCACTTCCTGTTCATTATAACCACTTTCTTAGCATCATAATATGCTTAGGTATACCTTCATATGATAGTGCCATTACATAGAGTCCTAATTACTATCGTATAAGATCAAGATATATAGTTTACATCTTATTTTTAGTAGTCTTTTCAATAAGCATTAGGTACTTAATTGCGATTTAATATAGCTTTCCACCAATAAATGGATGAATAATTGGAGTTAATAATCCAAGTTATGGATGATATGCTTAAGGCATATACGCTAGAGTTCTAAAAAAGTTAGGAAAAATTCTCGTTGATGATTGAATTTGCTTACAACAATAGTTACTAACTGGGTATCTAGATGATCCTTTACAAGAAATGTTATGGTTAAATGTGTAAATTCCCAATAAGATAGTTTGAACTATAGAATGCAAGACTTTTAGGACTATATCTAGTAACAATGCCTTGCAAAAAAGTTCAAATTATTCAAGGCCAATTGAAGTTAACATAAAATTAATAGAAATCTTATGTAAACAAAGGGAATAGAAAGTTAGAATTTTAAAAGAAAGACATAATGTTTCTTTAAGCGTTACGAATAAAGGGAATTAAGTAGTTTGGGAAGAAATAAAAATTGGCTTCTCACTTTATTAATCCTTTCCTAATTATTAAGCATATTTAAATAGGTGCATAGAAAAACCTAACCTATTTGGGCCTTATTCCATGTATAATTATAGGCTTACTATTAGGCTTTATAATTATAACATGAATTCCCAAATATTAAGCCCAAACAATTTGGTCCATTAATTCCAAATTCACTAAGCTCTAAGTGTGCGACCCTACAGGCTCTCATTACGTTGGCATGACCATTAATCATATTAATGATCATAAACAAAGATTGGTGTCTAGCAACATATCATTGTTACCCAAGTAATGAGAAAGTCGGTGATTTGACTAAACCTTTACACGTGATCATCATTTATGTCCTTTTGTCCTATACATCTAGATTGAGCACGAGACATGGACCATGTCATTCCCGTATAGCCTAATCTTGAGGTTTCTGATTCCTAAGTAAGCTGACTGAAACAAATGTAATCGACATCTCATGTCAATTCATCTGAGCATGGCCATGCATTTTCTCAGCTTTACTTAATCAAGGGGCCCATAGATGTTACTCCTGTTATATAGGAGGGACAAATCCCATCTTGATCACACTAAACCCCTCCGCATGATATGTGACATATCCAATATCTACCCTTGCATTCACTTAACCATTAGTGACATAGAATAGTATCAAAATATGAAACTCACATGTAGGGAACCTTGGTAATCTCAGGTCAAAGGACCATATTAATAATGATCACTAAGAACCACTTATGACACTCATATAACGATCCATGTAGTGTTCTTAATATGGGTCGGTCCAGTATACAAGTTCTCTAACTTGTACTCATGTGTAAACTTAATATCCCATATAAGTCTTCACACATGCTAGTCTTAACATATCAAAGCAACCTAATCCACAATGATATATGACTAGGGACATTTAAGAATACAATTATTCTAAGGTTATTATTATAATTAAATATATTACGCAGACAATATATATAAATATAATAATTGGAATTGCCATTAAAATAACATGATTCAAAATTACAATCACCAATATAATTGGTTTTAGGGCATATACACTAACACTACTTATTTAGTAAGTAGTAAGATAGAGTTGGCTAATCTATATAGAACTCCTTAAAGTAGTAAAATCCTAAGAATTGAAGAATGAATTCTTTTGAAGAAGGGAAGTATTGTTACAATCCTTTAAAATTTAAAATATTTTCTAAAATATTTTAATATGAAAATAATAAATTAATATAAAGAGATATAGAATAAAATTTTATGTAGATAATAATTAATTATTTCAATGGATTTAGAGTGAAGGTTTTGTATGAACTAGCTAAGAAAAAAGGGATGAAATACAAGATTTAAAAGTTAAAAGTAGTTAGAGATGAATATATGAATATGAAGGAAATTTAGAAAACTTTTTTCATTTTACCCTTGCCTTTGTTTCCTTTTTTTGTTATCACTCTATTATAACCAATATTCTAATTCTCTAACATCAAACACCCTTAAAAGCTTTTTCTTCTCTATCTTCTTTTTCTCCTTCTCTTCTTCTTTTTTTGGATTTAGAGCAAAAAAGTAGTCAATCTTCATATGATCCTTCATCCAATCAAGGTAAGTCATCTTAAACTTTATTAATGTTAAACTTTCTTCAAATTTTCCTTTGAATTTAGTAGAACTTAAGTATTGAACCCAAAAAAGAAAATTTGAACATTAATATCAAATTTATTAGTTTTAAATGATTAGGAACCACCAAATTTTAATTCTAACTTCCAAATATTTCCTCCAAAAAAGGTGAGTGAATATTTTAACTCTAGTTTAAAGATTAAATTGAAATTTCTTAGATTAAGTGGAGGTTTCTAGGGTTTTTTATGATTATATGAGAAATGCGTTGATTACTATATTTAATTTTAATTAAATGTTGAAATTGATATAAATAAAGCGATACAAGTGTATGTTAATGATTTGGTAAGGATTAGCGGCATAAGAGATAAGTTTGGTTAGAAATCATACCATATGAATAGTGTATTTATATTAGATTTTGTAGAAAACATAGGTGATAGTTAAATATATAATCAATTATGTGCCCAAGAACCTGTAACTAGGTAAGCATATTCAATTACATAGTCAACTATGATGTTGCTATATTGCTCTTAAGCTTCTTCTAGTAGATTATGCCCTTGAAAAGTTATTATCAAGGATTACGTAGTTGATTATGAGCTATCAAGATTGCCCTCAACCACTTTGCAATTGACTACATAGTTGACTTGGACCCTATTTCTAAGGTATTCATAGTTAATTACAACCCTTGTGTTTTACTTTTTAGAGGTTTATAGTCAACTATACTCCCATAATTTATTCTTAAGTAGTTTATAGTTGAATATATTGTTGATTATCACTCTTGTGTCCTTAATAATTATTTCTTTTATGAATGTTGAAGTACAAAATAGGTTCTTTACAAGTATAATAAGTTTGATTAATGATAAATGGTTAGTGTGTGACCATGCATAAAGGCATAAAAGTGTTAGCTTATTAATTATAATTATTTGATCTTGATATATATAATGAGTGAGGAATGAATATAAAAGTTCATTCATGTTAATTAAGAATCAAATTAGATTTAGTATATATTTGTGAAGGAATATGGTAGGCTCTAAAAGGATAAAATTGGGTTTATGAAGGGATAAGAATGATTGAGAATTACAAGAAAGTTTGCTTTCCTTTTTATGTATTAATTGCTCCTAAAATGCTATTGAATTGATGTTTTTTGTTCAAAAATATTATAAATTAATAATATTTTGTACGTTAAGTTATGAAATTTGAATTAAGTGAACTTACCAATGATGGTTTCATTATTTTTCAATAATATTGGTTAATATTATGACATGATTGTTAGTAACTAAAAGGGTATAGCCTAAGGTGCATGTTATGATTAAAGAAGGGCAAATTCTGTTGATAATAGTTTAATTTTTTTAAAACTTTATTAATAAGTAGGAATTTTACTCATCAAGTCTTGAACTTACCCATCCATATTTTTATTTTACAAATTCACAACCTCTGCCTCTACCACTTCAAAGCTAAACTCTTGAGAGTTCTCCATTATGGTTATGAGCAATAGTAGATATTTTGATTGTAAATAGGATTTGAGCCCTAAGTTATATAGGAAAATGGCTAAAAGGATATAGATTCACCTTAGTTCAAACTAGTTTGTCCCTAAGTTAGAATAGATTATTATAAGCAGGTTTAATTCTTCTCTATTGTAAAAATATTTTTGATGAATGAATTATCCTTTTTCTTATCTTGTCATCTTCCTTAATAAATTTTTTATATGCTTAAGTATACTAATAAGAGAAATATGTTAGGCTAGTAAAAATTGGTTGGTTGAGTTCCACACCAATTATAACTAAGGTTATTGTGACAAATTGATTATAAATAACTAGCTTGAAAAAATTATTTATAAATTTATATCTTATAATTTGTGATATTTAAAAATTAACTTTGAAAGTAATTTTTTTATTTTTATTTTTTATTTTAAAATTAATTTTAAATATAAAAATGATTTTGAATAGTCAATTTTATGCAATTAAGCACACTAAAAGAAAATAATTGCAAAAATCTCATTCTCTCATTGAGATTTGGAAGGAGAGATAACTAATGAGTATTTTTTGTACATTATGTATAATTTAAATATTTTAATTGCACATTTTAAAATATCAAATATTTTTTCATATGAGGTATAGTAATAGTATATAGGGGCTGCATATACGTTAACCTTTTATTTTTTGCGTTTGCAATAAAAAAATTAAATTAAATAAAAGAAAAAATATCAAACTAGAAGAAACGGAAAACAACTTCTTATATTATAACAATTCTTCAATTATGTTTGGCTAAAGCTAGGTCTTTTTTTCTTTGAAAAATGTTAAATTTTTCTGAAATAAGATAGTAATTTTCTTTATGATGGATCCAATACATGGTATAAAATAAAAATCTTAAATTATTTTTTCAAGATTTTCCGTCGTGTTTCGTAACCAAACTTAAATAGGGATTTTTAACCAATTTTGCGGCTCAATTTTCCTTGTCTCGATTAGATAAATTGAACCTGGTCTCCTTTAGTTGGACTTGGACCTAGCTCGTTATTTCGTTCCTTTAGACGTCAACCCCTGTCACAAGGGAGGAGGGAGAAGAAAAACCAGGGAGCGAGCTTAGCCTAGACTTGCAAAGGAGAGATGGACGAGGAGCAAGATTACGGGGTTAGTGGCGGCAATAACTTGGAGACTTCGAAGGCCGAGAGATCGGTATGGCTGATGAAGTGCCCTTTGGGTGTCGCAAAGTCCTGGCAAAATCATCCTCCTTCTCAATCCCAGCCTCTCGCCAAGGTCGTCCTCTCCCTTGATCCTCTTCGTGCCGACGATCCCAACGCTCTTCAGGTACTACTCAGTTCTATTACAGATTTGATCTCTGACACCCTAATACAATCGGCGTTCTATGCAACATCCAAAATGGCCTTTTAAGTATTATTGATGATAGAAAATCTAAAAAGAGACTTTGTGATGCTAATTGGTATAATTTGATGTCTGAAAAGGACACATAGATTACTCTAACTTGATAATTAATTTTTCCTATAAATATGGAAATTTTAGGATATGTAGTTACTTTATTAGGAATCTTCTTAGCTTTGCATCATCAGAAACCCTATTTTATTGATCTCTGCAGCAGTTGTAATTTCAGAGATGCAATAATTGAAGCATATTAATTTTTGCAACAAACCATCAGATATTGTTCATATTGCCCAATTAGTTCATTCAGATTGATTGGCGGCTTGATCATAGATAGTATACGTTTTCAACGTTTAGCTTTTATGCATGCCCATCATTGTTTAATGATTCTGGTAAAGATTGTTGATTCAGTGTTCGTTGGAGATTCATCAGTTTTTTTTCATTTTCTTACGTGTTTTATGATTGTGTCAGTTCACAATGGAGATGGCTGGCTCTGACCCTGTGAATAAGCCAAAAACTTACTCCTTAAACATGTCTAAAGACTTCGTGCCTATGTGTATCTTCTCCGAATCAAACCAGGGTGAGGACTGTAATATCAGCCTAATTTGATTGGTTGGAAATCTTGTTAATTGATGGCAATTTAAATTTTCAACCTTTGGAGGAAGAGTGTTATGCATACATATGAAATATCCAACTTGTGATTGACAACACAACATTGATTTGAAACTTTTTGGTGTTAAATCTGTTGATGAATGAATTTTGTACTCTTATTATGTTCATAATGATTTATTCCATACAACTTGTTGGCAGAGTATTATATAAAATCCCTTTATTGATGTTGCAATTCTAAACTAAACAACCTTGATAAAACAGAGCCCTCATATGAGAAGTTAAAGATTGACAATTGTGGAAAAATTGTAGGTTTCTCATTTTTAAATTTAAATTTCTATGTGAGAAGGGTTTGTTGAACGGCCAAAGTCAATCTGAGATGTGAGGACTTCGATTGACTTTGTTCCTTGAGTTTACATATGCAACCATTATGGTTAAATTGAATAGTAACTTATAGGCTGTTGATGAGAGGCTTTATTTTATTTCACATTGCTTTATGTCACCTATTGGCAATTGATATTTGCTTTATCGAGAGATTCAACACTAAGAGAAAGGAAAACATTCCAGTACTTTGTCATTATTCTTAATTGTTACAATTTGAAAAAATAGTCAGTACCATATCCTTCCATATATGTTTCACATGGATGGAAAGACTTAATGCAATGTTTTCTTATTATGTTGGTTGTTGTGATGAAACTTGGCTACCATAAGTTCATAGTTATTAAAAGCACACTGTGGTGCACGCAATGGCATATTGTGATGCTCCAGGCCATGTTGCACTACGCAATGCTCATTGCCTTACTTGAATGAAATGGCACAAGGTTGGCGGTTACAATATGTGCCTTTCTTGCAATGTCAAGGCATAGTGCCAAAGGCACAATGGTCATATAATAGAACTTCACCCAATTTTCTTAAACAGAAACCCTATTCCTCTTTTATTTTTTCACTGCATTGTATGACTGTTGAACCACTACTCCAGCCTTTCTCCAGCGATCAGATGGCTTCTTCATATGCTCACCCCCTTCTATTTTTCTCCTCCTTTCTCTGTATCTGGTTTTCTATGCTCTGGTTTTTTATTGCTCTTACTTTTCTGCCTCTGTTTTTTATTTTCTTTCTGCTGAACTTCTTGTTTTTGCTCATCTTCTTCACATGTTTTGCTATCTAATTGTTCTTTTCCAATCCTTTTTTCTATTTTATCTCGTTCTTTTGTTTTGCTGATCTCATATTGTATGTCCTACGAGTGAATTTAATAGTATGTTAATGTTTACTCCTTTTATGTGCTGGATTTTGACAAATGGAGTATATGAAATAAGTTATACTGTGTTTACTCCTTTCAATGTTATATTTTGTTTTATGTTTCAATTGAATGTTTCATTGATATATTGTTAATTTATTGTTATATATAAAAGAATGTGTGCTATAAATGAAATTTCCATTTGCTATGCCATGTGTAGTGCGCCATAGTGCTAAGGGCTTCTATTGCCATTGTGTGCTATATGCCATAAATAACCATGCTTAAGTTAGCTAACAGCTTCTATGTCATATTAGGCAAGGTTGCAATGGAAGGGAAAGTAGAACATAAGTTTGATATGAAGCCTCATGGTGAAAACATTGAAGAGTATGGCAGATTATGCCGTGAGAGGACTAACAAATCTATGATTAAAAATCGGCAAATACAGGTATTATTCCATTTGTTGGCAGAACAGTATATTAGCTATATATGAGTGTGGTCATAAATATTGATATTATGGTTTCCTTAACTCAATTTCAAGGTCATTGATAATGATCGTGGAGTGCTAATGAGGCCAATGCCTGGAATGGTTGGCCTAGTCTCATCCAATTCTAAGGTACTTTATTTTGTATACAGACTACAATCAATTTCACATGTTTGTAAACATGCTTCTGATTGATTGTCTTTACATCTGGTGCTCACTTGTGTAAAATTGATGATTATAAGTTCACATTATGACTTACTAAGGTGATAATATGATAAGCACAGCCATTAACCTTAATCATGACTCGTGAGATAAGCCTGTCATAAATTGATGAAAATTTAAATTCATTGAATCTGTGTGTGGGAAGAATTCTATGTTGTGTTTATTCCTAATCAATTGTCACAGGATAAGAAGAGGACACAACCAATGAAACAATCAGACACAAAGAGAACTAGAAGAGATCGTGGAGAGCTGGAGGATATAATGTTCAAGCTATTTGAAAGACAGCCTAATTGGGCCTTGAAGCAGCTAGTTCAAGAGACTGATCAACCTGCGGTATGTCCCTGTGTTGTTTCCTTTTATTTTAGTATTCTACCAATCTTTGTTTGCCTTAGCATTTCTTCTCCAAATTTTATTCCCCTTCAAGGCTTCAGTCACCTTTAAGATTCCATGGTATCTGAAGACAGTTTGACTTGATTCTAACCACTCAGACTAAATGGGGTTCATATTGCAGCAATTCTTGAAGGAGATATTGAATGAACTATGCGTGTACAATAAAAGAGGTGCCAACCAAGGAACGTACGAGCTCAAGCCTGAATACAAGAAATCTGTTGAAGATACAAATGCTGAATAGTTGCACTGATCCTGCTCTATTTCTAATTCCTATTATTAACGCATGACACTTTTTAAGCCTGAAGATGTACAAAGATGCGATATAGTTTTAACTGGGTGGAAGATATTTACGAGATATTGTTGTTTGTTGAGAGGTTATGTAGTAGTTACAGTTTCAAGCCGAATATAGATCTTATTGCACTCAAAATTCTACAGCTATGATATCTACTACCCTTGGCTCTCTTCTAGCGTTCCTTCTTAATGTATACATATTGAGGGTGCGGAATGTGTGCGGGTATAAGATTTTTCCCTATCTCTAGCAACTTGTAGATTAATTTAAGCATCACAAGTAAGCATGTCTTAGGGGCATCCTTACGATTACAGAGCCAGAGGAGGGAGAGAAGAAAGGAACATGTGACAATTTTTTTATTCCGGATTCTTATCCTTCGATGGGAGGTCTCTGGGCTTTAGAAAGGTGGGGTGAGGAGGACTCACAAGGTTGTCCCAAGGATTGACCAAAATACGATAGTGTCGGAAGCAAGCCTCCATAATAGGACCTTTGGCTTGGGCTCACATGTGCGCGGGGATGGGATTCCATTTTCATAAATTAGACGATTATTTCCTTGTATAATGTGGTTTACAAATGCATCATGAACATTATTGTGAATTGTCTAAAAAATTTCCTTCCCCAATTAATTTTGCCGTTTCAAGTGTGTTTTGTATTTGAGAGACACATAATAACATGGTTATTGTTCAAAACACGTTTCATTCTATGAAAAAGATGAGAGATAAGATTGGTTTCTTTGCGATCAAAGAGGATTTTGAAAAAAAAGTTTATGATTAATTGAATTGGAGCTTTATTTAAGAGGTTTTGGGTCAAATTAATATGGATACCAATATGGTTGATCTTTGAGATGTATCACATCTACCTCTTTTAATGTATGATAGAATGATAACAAAATTGGTGATTTCACTCCATCTAGGAGTCTATAGCAAGGGGATCAAGCATTGAATCAAATTTTGCTTTGGTGTCAAGGTAATAGTTATGAATAATTATAAACTATTGGGGAAGGATAGAAAAATAGGATTTATTATAGGACATACAATGCATTGCATACATGTGATCATTATGCTTCAAATGGATTATCCTATTTCACCTCTTAGAAAGAAAAGAACTTAAATCAAAATACTTAGTAGCATGACAATATATTTATACAAAACTTCTATCCCAAGCACACATAATAGAGCTATGACAATTAAGTAAAATCCAATCCATGAAATAATTTATTCTATAGGCAACATCATTGTGATAAAGATTGTAATGCTAAAGAAATCATTACTGCAAGGCTTAGAGGGGAAGATCATAAGTGTCTATACTATAAAATTAATTTTTTATGGAATGAAAAAGACATATATGGTAGAATCATAACTATAAAATATGACCCTAATCGAAATATGCATTTGTCTCACACATTATGGAAATGGTGAAAAAAGATGTATTTTACATCCTAGAGGGATTAGAATTGGAGAGACCTTTGTTTCTGGTATAAAAGTTTGTATAAAAATAGGGAATGCCCTGCCTTTAAGTACAGTTTAAACTATTAATTTATATAATTGGAAGTAGGTCTAAGGTGGAACCTAGAAATTGATCATTGGTAAACCTCAATAGAAAATTGAAGAGCAATGGTAGCAAGTGATTAATTTCAATAGTTCCTTATATAAAATTATTGACTTTAAAGATAGAGTAATTTGGAGAAACTAAAATTGTTCCAATCACTAACAATCAACTATAAGTTCCTTTTTTTTCAAAAGAGAGGAGAATGGATTATTCACATTTCATTTGATGGTTAAAGGTGAACTGAAAGCTAAGCAATGATAAGTATAAAGATTCTTAGGGATATATTACTACTAACCTCGATCTTTTTAGATACAATCATCACATAATAAATTAACAAAACCTAAAGTAATATCTTTTTCCCTTTCTAGTTTACCTATTAGAATATTAGCATGAATATAATCTTCATAGACAAAAGTAATGCTTTAGCTAGTGCATGAAAGTGTAAAAACATAATTCTTCTATCTATTGATAATTGCATGCATTGCATGATGGATATGAAGAAGTAGACCATTGTCCTGACAATAATGAGCTAAGCTAATATTTGCAATGAATCCCTATGTTTTCATGCATTATGATATGAACTCCTAATTCTCTCGCAAATACAACTTTTTTATATCATTTCTTCACATGTGCTTGTAGTAGTGTTCAAGTAATGCCTTTTAATTTCACCTTTTTTGGCTTTAACACAAAATAAGAAATAGCCTCTCTAACATATGAATAGTGAGGAATCAATTGAGGGCTTAAGAGGCAATGGTTTACTTTATGATGGATGTTAGTGGTTGGAGTTCGCTTATCTCCAAACTTGTGAACTTAACTGATACAAAGTTATAAGATAGCACTCAGTTTTTTCAATTCATCTATTTAATCTATGATTTATCATTCATGGATATTGATAAGTTCTTTCCATTTAGCAACACTTTAGGATGGTATAACCTTAAAGTGAAGGGTAAGGTTCAATTAAGGAAAGGCTTACAATGAATACCTAGGCACCTAAATACAAGGGAGGACATAATAAGTGACAAAATGCTTTAAGAAGTTGAAAATATGCATAAATCCAAAGATTTTTAAATAGGTTAATCTTTCAAACTATTGCTAAATGCATAGACAGGTAAGAAACAATTTGGCGAACTAAAACATTTAGTAGTTAAAGAAGAAAAGAAAGCAAAAATGATTCCTATAATAGTGGCAAGCAAAATAGAGAGCAGCCTAAACTATGAAAATGAGATTGTAGGAAAGTAATGCAAGTATTGTGCTACTAGGCAAAATGATGGAGTGTTGCACCCTAAATGGCAAGAGGTTAGTAACTGAAAGCATTGCTAACTTATGTTTTGATCTGAGTAGCATGGGGTGCATGGAACTTTGTGTGAATCAACAAAAACCACCTTATAAAGCTAAATATTTTTAGGTGACTGATAGTAAAGTAGTATGGTGAGGGAAAGGTGAAAAGAACCCTTATTGGGAGTGAAATAGAACATGAAACCATAAGCTCTTAAGTAGTGGGAGGATCTTAGGGCTCTAATCATATGCTTGATGAAGAATAAGTTAATGACTTATAGATAATAGCTTGGTTAAGGGAGCCCATTTGAGCCATAGTAAAAGCAAATCTTCCTAGGGCATTTGTCATTATTTATGGGTCTAAACTTGGGTGATTTATCTATAACCAAGATGAAGCTTTTATGAAACTAAGTGAAGGTTTGAACTGATTAATATTGAAGAATCAACAAATCAATTATGGTTAGGGGAGAAATGCCACTCGACCTTAGAGCTAGCTAGTTCTCCTTAAAATATGTTAAAGTGTAGTAATTGATTAAACATTTTAAGGGTAAAATATTATTTTGATACGAGCCATGAGAGTAATACTAAATCAAGGAAAACTTTGAATACTAGATATGACCTTAAAATAACAGAGGTCAAGGTTAGCTAGTGAGATGATGAAGGATAAGTATTATCATTGAGAGGGAAATAGTCCAAATCACTAGCTAAGGCCCTTAAATAATCACTTAGTGATAAATGAGGTAAGGGTGTAGAGACAATTAGGAGGTTTTTCTAAAAGTAACCGCCTTTGAAATAGTGCATAATAGCTTATGGATCAATTGCTCCTGCATCGAAGATGAATAAGGCTAAGTGATCTATTGAAGTTGTGGGATGTAAAAATACATTGGCAACGGAACATTCTGCCTTAGAGGGAAGGACTCACTCAAGCAATGGTATATGAAGCAAAAACAAGAATATCTATTTGACTATTGTAAACATTGGTGAGAATCTAATGCCTTGAAAACTTAAAGGTTCTTTTACAAGGTTTGTTCATAAAGGGTGAATTAAGGCATGAGATTAGGTTGAAATGCATAATTGATGGACAATAAGTGATTATCTCCATAATAAGTTGAGAATAGGATTAGAAGGATCACAAACTACTCATACATATAAAGCCATCAAATTAGTCCAACTAACAATGAGAGCCATATATATATTATATGAACAAAAAGCAAATGACTAGGATCATTTAATATAATGGTATGAACATGATACCAAGGCAAACCTATAAAAATACCCTTTATGTCAACAAAAAAAAAATACTATGTAACTTTATTACATTGGAAAAATATGTGATGGACCCTTTTTTTTTATTAGTGGATTATCTCAAGTGAAGGATTAATATTTACCTTAGTTTTTTTAGTAATAATGGAAGAATTCTATTCATATAAACAAAAAGAAATCAATCTATTTTACACTTAATGAGTAACAATACATAATGATAAAATAAAGTTGATCCTATTTTTATTTATATGTATATGAGTGAATGCAAACATATTTATTCGTCACTTAAAGGACTTGTTCACTATTCATAAGAATTTTCTTCTATTTATTTTTTTTTTGCTAGCTTGTTTATCACTAATAATTAATTCTTGTTGACCATGCCTTATAAGAATCATTAAATCAATAGCAATAAGTCCTATTTGAAAAGGCTTATATATGAAATGTATTGAAATAGTATTGGGAGTGAGAGATTTGATTAACCTAGATTTAGATGATGAAATTTCTCCTTGAACATCAACAAGTTTAGCTAAGGCATTTATAACATGACTTAACTAAGCTTCATTTGTTGGTATCTGAGAAATTCTTCCTATTGCATTTATGAAACTTCCATCTTGTATCATCAAACTATCATCCATTAATATAACACTAACATTATTAGATTTCAAATTCAAAACAATGCTTATTGTATCCTTTTTAAATTCTACTAATTCCTCTACCATTACCTAGTCAAGACTATAAATATAAGGAATGACATAGCCTACTTGAATTACAATACTAATATTTAAAATCTTTACTTTTGTATTATATTGCTCAATACGGTCATGGATAATTTTACTAACTTCATTTTCCTAAATGGTTACCATGAGTATTTCTTAATTTTTTTTAGAATAAAAAAATAATTCCTATGGTGGAAGAACTAATTAGTTATTTTATTTCTTTCATCACTCTAAACATTAGTGGTACAAAAATATAACTTGTTGTTCAAGCATCTATTCAAAGTTCCTAGAGCTCTTTGTAAGACTTGTTAGAAAACTTATTGTCGGACTTGATTAATTACTTTTTGTTCTTTAAAATAAATAATTTCATTTTTGTAGTTTTTCTAATTGTTTCAAAGTCATAGAAATTGAATTAATTAAATTCAATTTTCTTGTTCTATCTTGTAGTGACCATTCACTTGAAATTGATCCGCTTCTATTTTTATTTTTCATAAATATGCCTAGGCTTTTTCCAATTGTTCAATGGCCCTTTCCAATAGTTCTTTTAAATTTCAAATAGTCTTCAAGATTCTTTGTTTTAAATTACCTAATAAGCCACTTAATGAAAATAGATTATCTTTCCATTCATTTTAAAACTTCCACAATCTCTTCTCGAACCAAACATGAATCTTTAAATCATTTAACTATCTTTATTGGGAACTTGAGTAAAGAGTAGTTAGGATTTTTATACTATTTGAAAGCATAAACCCCTTTTCTTTATTTTTATCTTTATTTGATATAATTACTTTAGTTGGATAAGAGGAAACTTTCACATTTGATTTTGAAAAAGGGGAGATCTTATTAGATCTTATCCAAAATTTTCATTTGCTAAAAACTTACTTTTTTTTATCTTATTGTAAAAACCTATCCAAATTCATCTTATTGTAAAAATCTACTTTTTTACAATTATGAGAGGCATTTGAATATGAAATCTAATCTTGGAATACAACATCCTAATTTTTTTTAACTACCCAAGGGTTTGATACATTTTAAAATTGAGAAATCTTTATTGGAATAGGTGTTATTTGAGGAAATTAGCTAATCTAAATTTGAGAATTATTATAAATTATTTGTTAGTAGAATGAAAAGAGTTAAGAGGTCAATGGTCCATAGACAATGAATGGAAAAATTGAAAAGTTAAAAGGAAGAATTTTTGGTTCAGCCATATGAAATTAGCTAAATATTTTATTTGAATAAATATAGAACCAAAATGGATGGTTTTATGTCTATTATAAGTTTTGTTTTTCCATTAAGACTGATTATTCAAATAGATGATGGTAAACTAATAAGCTTGGATATTAACGAACTCTATAGAAGACTTATCTATTAGAATAGTACACTCATTGATCTATTAACAAGTAAATCTACGCTAGAAGAATTAGTAATGTGTTACAAAGAATTAATGGAAATTGTGAGTAACTAATGAAAGGTGTTCATAATAAAGTTTATAAGTCATTTTTAAATGTAATTGAGGGAAATTAGGGAAGATTTCACAAGACTCTGCTTAATAAATAGGTTGATTATTTAGGGCATTTTATTATTGTGGTAAGCTTTACTTTCATTACATCGATATGGATTACCCTATTTAATAGCAATAGAGTTTTTCCAGATATTTGTAATTCGTAGTTTAATTTAAATACTATGCAATATATGCAACCATATGTATAAATACTATGCAAAGGATTAACCATTTCAATAGGATCTTTTATTCTAGAAAGAGGAGAAATTACCAAACATCTAGCATTCCCTCACACTTAACACCAATTATTCCTTTATTTGAGAAAAAAAAGGATTATGACTTCGCCATATGAATAATAAATAATAATAGCACAACACTTCAAGTTTAATATGAGAATTTTTTAAAAAAATATTTAATTTTATACCAAAAAGGTAGTATAACAAAAGGGATATTTCTTATTTTATTGAATTTATCGAGATAAACATATACTAGTATCATAAACGTTTTTATTTTCATAGCAAAAAGAAAACTTTTAACAATATTTATCAAGACTATTGAAAAAAAAACTTTAGATTGCTGAATAACAGACATAACAATAAAGAAACGAAACCATTATAATATTTTTTTCTAAATACTATACAAAATAAAAAAGAAAGGTGGTTATTGGATCATTGACCACCTTTACATTTTCTATTTTTTCAATAAAATGTAAAAATGTAAGTCCAAAGAGCCTTATATTAGAGGTAGCAACAGACTTAACCTTTATGATAGAATTGGCCACTATTTTCTGCTTCAAACTTTTCTACCTTATAGTATCACTATTTATGCAAAACATGTAACCCAATTGCAATCTAAAATTATTCTTATCAAACTAGAAATTAACATTGATGTAACCTTCTCCTTTTCACCTTGGCATACTAAGAACTAATCTTTAGTCTTTCTTAAGAATTTAAGGATATTCTTGATAACAATCCTTAGTATCTTATTATTAATGATACTAAAATAGGATTTTAGGATTACTATTAATGTAATGGAAACTTATAAGATTACACACAAAGAGAGTGAAAAATTAGGATCATAATATAATCAAGAACTTTTATTGAGATTACTGTTTCTAATCAAGATAGGCTCAATATGATTAGACTTTATTAAATAGTAATATAATATAATTGAGCCTTATTTAGCTAGCATTAAAGATAAGCTGATCATTAGC
The DNA here is from genome assembly GCA_020226215.1 of Sindora glabra. NCBI lineage: Eukaryota > Viridiplantae > Streptophyta > Magnoliopsida > Fabales > Fabaceae > Sindora > Sindora glabra. The sequence goes on from CM035227.1 coordinate 15,843,088, forward strand.
CAGAATCATTATTGAGCTCGATTAATAATCAAAACCTAACATCTTATTTATTAAAGTAATTATGGTTAGAGATTATAGTAAAATTATATTTATAAGATAAAATCAATAAGTTATAATAAAATTTGATAAATATTAATTAATCAATTTAGTTAGATAAAAGTCTAACTAAAATTAGGAAACCTTAATTTTCTCTTATTAGATAGGCAAAACCTAAGGATTAATTGTGTGAGTCTCTTAAAGAACGACCCTAAAAGCCAAAATAGCAGTAGTTAACATTGCATTTGAATTAAGAGTGACTTTATTCGATTCGATCAAAATTTTTGACTGATCATTTAAATATAGTAAATATATTAACCTTTGGATAGAATTCATGATATGTGAATTTAGTGTTTGTGATAAGTTCCATCTGTAATCAAATCATTTAAGCATATTGATTAGATACAGTTCAAGTGTTCATGATTAAAGTGTTCTTGTATATCGAAGGTAAACATGATTTGTACTTGTTTTCATGATTCTATTACATTAAAATTGACTATCTTAAAATCTTACACAGTATAAAGATATAAATCCTAACATTGATTTATGTTTCCTTTACATGGGTCCATTAAGAACTTTTAAAAAATTTAAATTTTTGTTGTGTTTTTATTCATTCTAAACCTAACAATGGTAGGTTACATTTGATTTGTGAAAATATTTTTTTTCATTTTCTAGTTTAATTTCTTTAACATGATTTTCATTTTTTATTTTTTAAAAATATAATTAGTTTTTAGTTGAATATAATTTCTATTTTATCACAAAATTAAATAATGATTACAAGATATTTGAAAAATTGAATCTTGATGGTTGATAATGGATAATTATGGCAACAATAGTGATGAAGATGGAGGAAGTGGTGGTGGTTATATAGATGGAAGCAAATATAGTTGTATTGATAGAGACCATGATGATGTAAATGGATATGGTGGCAGAGGTGCGGCAGTGAAGGCAACTGTGAAGGTAAATATGATGTCAACGACAATAACAATTATGATAGAGGTGAATGAGATAACGATCATAATAGTAAAGTTGAAGGTGGCAACAATAATGGTAGCGGTGATAGGGTATGTGGTGGAAGTTGTGAAAATGAAAATTTTTGATGGGTAGAAATTGATAATAATTTATTTTAACAAGTTTAAATAATTTTAGATAGTCTCATTATAAAAATGAAAATATAGAAAATATCTTTTGATTATTTTCTAAACTTTTGAGGATAAAAACTTCATTTTCTAGAAAATGAAAACGATAAAAGCTCTCCAAATGCATTTCTATTAATTTTTTATTTTGGTGAAAATAAAAATAAAAAATAATTAAAGCAAATGCCCAACAATTCTCTTCATTTTATTAATGAAACTTTGTCTAGTTTCAACTACTTTACTTAGTGACAATAACCAAAAAAAAAATTATATGCATTAATTTTTGTAATTGATTCAAATGTAAAAAAAAATCATTTATAGGTAAATTGTAATTTTATTTTTTAAAATAAAATAAAATGAATTATATGAAAATTGATTTCATACAAGTCATTAGTTGTTATGACATTTTTAGCATATTACTTTCAGTGTGGGTGTGTAACCACTAAACTTTTTTAAGTTTTATATTTATTGAAATAATGAAATTCACATTAATTACTTTTTTGCTATATTTTATTGTGTTTGATTTTGTCTTTTTAATCTATTTATCTTGTTATGACCATTGGAAAAAAAGTAGTAACTAAAATAACAAATATAATAAATATATTTAAAATTAATCAAATTTAATGGGATTAATTGCGTAAATTTTTATTCTTTTCAAATAAAAATTGAGAAGCCTTCACAATTGCGTAACCTTAATTTTACTGGTGACCACAACATTTGTGGAAAAAAAAACAATAATGAAAGATTGTGATGAATCTCTTAGCGATTACTTTATTAATTATATATATTGATGAAGACATATCTAACATATTTGATCATGAATTAATTATACAATAATTTTAAAATATAAAATTATGTTAAAGACAATTGTGTAATAAAGTTCCTTTTTTTGTAAATAATGTAGCTATATATATTTTTTAAAATATAATACTTACGATTTGACTTATATTATAATTTAAAATTATATATTAATTAAAATAATATTACATGAATTTTTTTAATTATTTATTTTGGTTCCTCATTAGCCTCTATGCCATGACTTCACCATTGTTGCTTCCGTACACTAAGAAAAGATGGAATGCATGTATGAATCACAAATCTTTTGAAATGTTTTCATTACAAATTGTGATTATATTATAGAAAGTAACAAATTATCAATAACAGTGTGTTTCAATAATTTTTTTTAATCCTCACAAAATTACACCATTTTCTGAGAACTAACAAAAAGCAAGAAATACAATTCACAAAAATTAGAAATTTTGTGCAACTTACGAAAACTGAAAGAAAATGTGCGTTGAAGCAAAACCCACATCTTACCTAATATGGTGCTTATTTTATAAACTAGCATAATCAATGATAATTTATGAATTTAAATTAGTAAATGCATACATAATGTAGAGTATTTTGCTTAGGTTTAAGTTTGTAATCATATTATGATTACAATTTATTTAGACGCTTAAACTCTGTGTGGATGTTTTATTTTATAGGTTTTTATTTTTAGATTTTCTATGACAGGAAAGTTAACCTAATCCAACCCATTAGAAAAAGATCCTGAATCTTACCTTATATATACATATCATTGTCCCATTAAAATACAATACTTTTATTATATATTAGGGACGACAATTAGGTAACTCCTTCATAATCCTTTTATCTTTGCCTATTTATTTTTTACATTAGGAAGTCAAATGCATTTGAAATATAGGAATAATTCATATGTAAGATAAATTGTTGGAGACATTAGATTAATAATTAGAAATGATTTTTATCATAAATATTTCTTGATTAACTATTATGTACAAATTCATATGTTATGTAATTTGATGAATGCAATTCCATGTTTGGCTTTTAGATTCTCCAATCCAATTCTTTTAGCAATAGTATAGTATTAGAGTTAAATTTTTTCATTTTATATGACTATGATTTGTGCAAAATTTGTTGAAAAATTTGCATTTTTTTCCAAAATATTAAAAGGCTATGAGAATTTATAACAATTTTTTATTGCATCCAAGACTAGAACTTGTTGAATTTTTTTACTTTTCACAATTTTTTTGTTAGTACCTAAGTAGACTAATTTATGTTCAAAAAAGAAATAGTAAATGAAAATTCCCTTTCAACAATAACCCTTCTAAAAACTGAATTTATAATCTTTCATTAGATCTAAAATATTTTGAAACTTAATTTGTTACCACTTAATCAATTAATTATTATTGACTTTTCTCAATTTTTTTAATAATGATACGAATGGTTAAATCACTTGATTTATATAAGCGAAAACTAAAAATCGAACTTAAATATAACGAAAGGTACAAAAAAATTCACAATTTTTAATTATGAATTATGATTCTTTCATAAAAAGTAACAAATCATCAAAAAAATTGTATTGCAACCTCTTTTTATATTCATTACATACAAAATTACAAAAGAAATAATTTTTTTCCACAAAAATGCCAAGTTTTATGCATCCTACGAAAAAGCTGGACTCTTCTCTAGATCCTACGCCCATTATTAGATGGTTTGAGAAACCGAGTCTGTTCCTGTACATTGATGTAAAATTCTACATTGACGGCAGATCAGTTTAAATTTTTGCCTGGACTGCAATGCCCCGGCAGAAATTCGGGGCAACTAACCTCGGTTATGTCTGTCATCCTATATGCACTAGTGGAATGATAAGAGAGCTTAAAACACGCGTCTTGCATATTAGTGGATTGCACAGACATTTTTCAGAAAATTACAAGAATAACCTGCTTAATGAATTACTTGATGTAATAGCATTTGAGTTCAGATTTGGGATTTAATTAAATTGTAATTTAAATTAGTCACATCAAATTTAGTTACACTTATTTCTAATATTGTAATAAACTTGTTTTACCATATACAATAGATAAAATATTATTATATATTTTTATTATTAATTTATATTAAATTTCATACAATAATATCATTAATAAAATTTCTATAATAAAAATGTTAAAATAATTTTAAAAATTATGCTATGTAAGTAGAACAGTTTAGAACAAGCTTTTCACAATGTCCGATTAGGATAGGACTCTTTTAAATTGTACTTGTAATTAGAAGGTAAAATACAAAATCATAGAAATTGATAAAAGAAATTTAGGGTTCAGAATTTAATAATAAATAATAAATTAATTTTTTTAAAATTGAAGTTACTTACTTTCTTAATTTTCTCATTAAAAATTATGATCTTGCATCTTATCTTCTAAAATGTATATTTTACTTTAAAAGAAATCAATTCCTCTAACTAAATAAAATTTGGTGTGTTTAACTTATGTCATTATAAAACATAAAAATTGATTTTAAACTACTCAATGATAAAAAAAATTATAAGTAAATACGAATTACGAATAATTCAATATAATAATTACAATGTAATTATAAGTAAATTTAATTTTTTAGCACTTACCATATATTATATCAATTTAGATATATTAATAGATAACAATATTTAAATTTATTATTAATTTTTATTTTAGAATTACAATTATATTTTTACATATAAAATAGAATCAAATAATACATGAATTAAAGTATACAATCCCCTGAGAAACTGAATATGAAAATTTAACCAAATCAAATAAAATTAATTTCAGCGAGAATATAAATTTTAAGAATATAGTATTACAAAATAAAAAATCCTAGATTTTTATATATTATTGCATTTAAAAAAATATAATATGAAAAATCAATGATTATAACTTATAATATTATTATGCTTAGAAATATATAATCATTTATTTTTGTATGAAAAATTCAAATCAATGAATATAATAAAAAAATATAAAGTATATCGCATTGCCATGTTACATTCAAAATGTATCTGGTTATATTTGATATTTAAAATATAATTATAATTATAAATTTAAAAATTTAGTAATAAAGCTTTTATATTAAAAATGCTAAAAATTAACTTATATTAGCTTCTTCTACTATAAATTGCAGCAATATGATATGACGTTTTAAAACATATATATTTGATCATAATTAATAGTATCACATTTTTTTTTTAACATTTTTTACCTGCCTTTTACGTTTGATACAACTTGTAACTTCTGTTTTTATGTTTTTAACAATTTCAATGAATGAATGCAATAATTAATTTTTCATTTGTAAAAATGGTAATTGTTATACTCTTCAAATTTTATAACTAATACTATTAGTTTCTTATTTTTACTTTTATTATAACTATTTGTCCCCTTTTTATTAGTAACATAAACAATGAAAAAAAAAAAAGAAGAAGATAATAAAAAAGCAATTTGACATCGTTAAGATAGAGTTTACCAATTCACTATGACAATTTTCATTTAACATTGTAAGTGAATAGAGTGATAAAAATTATAGTAAAAGCAAAACTAAAAAATGGATAATTTAAATATGAAATTTAGAAAATATAATAATAATTACCTTATAAAAGAGAGATTAAATATTGCATTTATTTATTTTTTTAATGTGAATAGAGGGTAAGAATAAGTTTTCTAGGGGATACATTAATTTTAAATCAATGTCAAATTAAGTCAAAATTTGAAAAAATCAAAGATTATATACAATACATACTAGTTTTCTTTTAAATTTTGGGTGAAAAATATTTTAGATGAATAAAATGTTAACAATTGAAAATATGAGTAGGTGAATTGGAAAATTTAATTAAAATTATGAGTTAAGTGACAAAAAATAAAATAATAAACAAGTCAAAAAGTAATTTTCTCTTTAATCTATATGGTCGAATGAGTAAAGTGAATTCATTAGAATGATAATATTATTACAAAAAATAATAATTATGCTCATTTAGAATAATATTATTATAAATTTTAATCATTTTATCATTAAAATATGAATACTAATCATTATGTCTTGCTCGTATTGGACAATTTTACAATTATGCTACTCCTTTGATTTTAGTTTTATTGGATCGAGGCCTTAGTATAAGAGGGTGGTTTGCCCCGGTTCTGCACCGGCGCATTGTAGTCCATCCCATTTAAATTTTACGCACCTAGTTTTGACACAACCAAGCAAAACTATTTTACATGGAAAGAGCACCTTTTGCTTGACAAGGCACGCTATTATTGACCTTTGAACTAAGCATGAGAGGAAGAATATTTCAATAGTTGTAAAACACTGAAGAAACTGTTATTCCTTAAATAGCAATAAATGTTGTTAGCATTATGTCCGAATCTACCATTGCTGTTGGACCATCAAAATCAAATTGCATCTGTAATGGAAATTACATTACTCGCTATGTATGCTGACACACCTAATTAGGTCTCAAGTAGAACAGTCATGCTTTCTTCACCCAACCGAAACTAGACTTAGGCGAGTGATGCGTCATGCAATTCTAAATCCCCGTTGGAAACTCCAGAATCCAACTTTTAACAATTCTTACAAAGGTACAATCAAAAGAATATAATGTATTCCAGTACGTAAAGCCGGCAACTAATACAATTTTTGACTAACAAGCACAAAGAATTGACTTAAAACTATCAATTTCCATTATTCAAAATGCTCCAAATTAATGTAATTTTTCTCTATTTAACAAATTGTTACTTCCCATAAAATTTTCGATACCTTGCATACGTCAATCTTTATAACAGTACCCTCAAAAGAGTACAATGTACTCCGAATATGTAAAATCAGCTACTAACACTATTTTCCACTCCAAGTGCTTGTTATGTTATCCCTACGATTTTAAATCAAAAACTAACATGACAAACTTTGAAATTATTAGATTAAAATTATTTAATTATCACTATCCATTTTTCAACGAATATGATCAAATTATTTCAATCTACTTTCTAGGATAACTACATTATCCTGAACTTAGAAATTCTTTGAGCACCATAGACTTCACCTTTGTCAAACTGTAGAACCCAGTTTTCAACAAATGTGATCAATCCGTTCCAATTTAACACTTTTTAAAATTGTTACATCATTCTGAATTTTGAAATTCTTTGAGTATCATAAAATTCACCTTTGTTGATGCTTGCTAAGCTACTCTTAGAATTTTAAAATTCGAAGTGACGTAATAAGTTCTAAAACTATTAAACTGAATTTTCAAAGTGATATAATAAGTTCTAAAACTATTAAATTATTCAAATGATGGATATGCCATAAAATTGCTAACCTGATGCGGAGAGAATGATTAAGACACGACTACAAAATATGCTGGATATTCCCCAAAAGCAACATATTGCTAATTGAGAGAAAAAGGGTGAAGGCAAAGGAGAGAGAGGAAATAGGCGTTATACTGTCGTGCAATATGTCAGTGAAATCCTTCAAACGGTCAAAACCAAATTCATAAACCAGCAAACTCATCTTCTTAAGCAAGGCATCCAAAAAGTCACGCACCTTCCACTGTTGCATCCTGGCCTTTCCGGTCACTCTTCCCAGCTTGGGGTCGTTTAAATGCTACAAGAAGAATTGGAGAAACTAGAGTCATATGCCTATAATAACTTACAAGCACTGAAGGAAGATTGTTAAAATTGAACTCTACAATAATATATATATAACAATCTGGATGTTATATCAATAATGCTGAAACCAAAATATGATTTTATTTATTTAAAAATAAACTTTTATAGAAGGGAAATAAAGTACAAAAGACGAGGACAAGAAATCCTGATAAAGGAAAAAAGGATTATCAAAAACCAGTTACAAAGAGAGCAAAGCTCAAACCTTAATCATGATAAGGTAAAAAAATAAAAATAAAAATTATAGCATAAACGTATGAAATTTCATTCATGAGAAAAATGTAAATTTATGCATACGACAAAGAATAACTCTTATATAAATACACTATATGTTAATGACAACAAAATTGTCCAATGAGTTCAATATTAGCTGAAAAAGGTACACAAGCCCGTGCTGCTGTAAAGTTGTGAAATAGTTTTTAAAAAATCGCAATAATATCACAAGGTCAAAACAGACAGATGAAGGCTGGAATAAAAAAAATCTAATTAGCTAACACCAACACTGCTCATGTAGAATCTTAAGGAAACTATTGAATCATTAAAATGACAATTACAGAAAATTAAAACAGCCATGAGATGTACTAATAATAGAGATCGACCAAGAACATGAATTGTAGTTCTACAAAAAAGCATATTCAATTATGAAGTAATATAACTCACATTTCAGAGATGATCCAGCAAGACAGGTCAACCTTGAATTTGTCTTCGCTTCAGCCAATGGATTTGGCTTCTCCTTGGTAGCCATGCGAACATCCCAGACACGTATGACCCCATCAGATGATGCAGATGCCACTAGGTATGGATCATCATCACCATCAGCACCACCTCTCTTGGTGAGCACAACAATCCCTTTTACACGGGCATTATGTGCACCTTCAATGGAATATGCAACCTTTCCACTTTTTGTGTCCCATGCTGTAACATTTCGGCCCTCACCACCAGCAAAAAGAAGTCCGTCCTGCCAACACAATCAATTAAAGGGATCAGACATTAATGGAATGGAAACATCCATCAGCTCAGACATATATTGAAACTCAATGCATAATACACGAATGTGATCCTCCAATACGAACTTTCCCTGCAGCATTCCCAACCACACCAAATTTAAAAAGAAAAAAAATTATAAAATTGATGATATTGACTTCACCAGAGATAGCTAAGAAAGCAATAATGAAGAAAGAGTCCAACCCCATATATTTATCACGATATATGATGAAGAAAAAAGCTGGGCAATGCCAGGAGCCATTTGACAACCAACAGATATGCTTTACAAATTACAAGAAGTAAATTACCCAAAAAAAGGGATTTCAAGACTTTTTTATATAGTTATTCTATGATAAGTAACCCCATTTTTTTATAACACTAGATAAATAAAAGAAAACTTTAAAGAATCCTCATAAATAAACCACAAAATATGACAAGGATTGCGTTTTAATTCTGATACACATGTTATGCCTCATTTTACATGGAAAGTAAACAAAAATGCCTCTACGCGGCATTAAAAATTTTAAACTAGAATTCAAACCTGTAAACAAAATACACCATAAAATATCCTCAGCCCCATTCAATGTTCATATCAACCTTGCAATTATTTAATCTAAAATGAAGTCAAATACAAATTTGATAGGTTTTTATTACTATCTAAGCTATCGAGATCAAAATTAAACCTCACATAAAAAGATTTAAGCTGCAGAGGGTCGAACATAAGGCACGAGAAATGTCCTACATCATCAAAAGATCTTCCAACTAAAAAGAACTGCTAAGAGAAACAGAGTTTACTTCAGATCCAGAGGCACTCAGCTCAAACTTACTAGAACTCAATAAAAAGATGTTTCCTCATCATATCGAGATCAAAATTAAACCTCACATAAAAAGCTTTAAGCTGCAGAGGTTCGAACATAAGGCACAAGAAATGTCCTACATCATCAAAAGATCTTCCAACTAAAAAGAACTGCTAAGAGAAACAGAGTTTACTTCAGATCCAGAGGCACTCAGCTCAAACTTACCAGAACTCAGTAAAAAGATGTTTCCTCATCATATGACAAACACAAATACATAAAACAAAATAGTAATTGTGCGTGTAGTAGTGAAGAAGCTTCAGCTACATATCCAGTCACAAAAAGGCAATAAAATGGGGAATGCAAGAGTGGGATACTAACCTCACCAGGCGCCAGACAGAGAAGACGCCTCTGGCTTTCCAATTCTAATAACAACCTTGCATCTTCCGCTTCGTGCACAGATAAGTTGTTTTCCATTGCCATAAAGAACTTATCCCCACTCAAATCAAATTTCACCATGCTAGCTTCTTTCCCCAACCTACAGCAAAAGCTCCTCCTCCCTCTCACCAAATTCACCATAGCCAAACACTCATCCCTTCCCACAGTCAGTGCCAACTTGCCTGAAGGATGCAAAGCAAGATCATTCACATCCTTCTTGTGCACAGAAACAGTCTTGAGATGAACAAAGGAATCAGCGTCGTAAATGCAAATGGAGCCATCCGCAGCAGCGGAGATGAGATTGCGAGGGAAGTTGAGGTTAGAAGGGGTGTAAAAAGAGAGGGCGGTGACGGTGGCGGAATGGTCGTGAAGCGAACCAAGGGAAGAGGACGCGGAAAGATTGTAGAGGTGGATGGTATCGTCGGTTCCGCCGGAAGCGACGACCGGTCCGGCAACGGCGACGGTTTTGATGAGCGAGAGATGGGAAGGGTAGGAAAAGAGAGGAGTAAGAGTTAGGGTTTCATCGTTGGGATTGTGGATTGAAGGTTTAAGTTTGAAGCCCCAAATAAACCTCTCGTATGAACCTGCGATCAGACTCATTATAATTCACCAGTAAGGGTTCTAGCCGCGGCTGCCGCAGGTGGTGTTGGGAGGCCCTCGACGGAAACTATAAACCCTTCCAAGGATAAACAGGGTTTATGTTCACATTCTGTATACAGTTTGGGCAAATTATATACATATATATATTTTTCTATATATATATATATATATTTTTTTCCTGTAATTTTTATAACCGCTACTTTTGTCACATAATAAAATTTATTTTTGTTCAATTTAGTGCCAGAAAAACATTACAAATCTATTAGATGATACATAAATTGAATTATAAAGAAGATTACATATTTCATTTTTTTGAGTGATGTGTATTATATTTTCTGTATTATTTCTTTTTATATTCTATCTTTTAAATATTACCTATACTTAATTTAATAGAATTGGTTTTGTTTTAATGATTGAGTTATGATTTTAAAATGTAATTAAATTATTTTTTTTGGTACAATGGTAATTTGAAAACTAAGTAGGAGAGATTTGGGGAAGATCGAACGCCCCCTATTGCCACCACAACCTTGGAACTTGAGGAAGGACTAGCTGTGCTGGCCATCAGTGACAGAATATAATTAAATTATTTAATTAATATTAAAATTTTATATTATATTAATTTTTTTATCTTAACTTGAGTTTTAAAGATACTATTCGGGTGATATTTATGACATTATAAATCTAAGAAGAAGCTTTATAACTTGTATATTTTGATTGGTATCTAATTGGGCACATTTGAATATTCATATTTGATTGAGAAAAAGATCCAGTATTATTGTCCAATCTGACCCACTCTCACTCTTTTTTTCACCTTAATTTTTTATTCCTTTTTTATGTGACATTCTATAGATTCTCATTATGTTAATAGTGATTATAAAATCTTATTTTAATATCACTAATAGTGAGTGGTATCTAGTAATATATTATTTTTACTTAAGTAAAGATAAAGTTAGTGATTTGATATAACCTTTTTTCATGACCACTATTTCAAGTAGTTTAATTCCTTTTTGTCCAAATATTTAAATTAAACTCAAGGTATAGAATTTGTTATTATCTTTGTAATTTAATCTATATGTTTCTTGATTTCTAAATTAACCAACTTAAGACAAATGAATCAATATTATATATTGATTCATTTAAGTATAACCATGTATTTTGTAATCATACTCAATCAAATGGCTTATAAATATCACTCCTTCAATATAAAAGAAATAAAATTTTATTTAAATTACTCATATCCCTTTGCATGATTTGTGGTATATCCAATCATTGCCCTTTAAACCAACCTTATTACTAGTAACATTAGACGATATCAAAGCATATGACTCTTAATATAAGGAACCATAATGATTTCAAGTTAAAAGATCATGTACATCATTGTCACTATAAAATATGCTTATAACATTCACATAGTAATTCATATAGCATTCTCTTCGTAGGTTTGTTCAATACATTTCTTCTTTAATATATGCTTATGTATTCACTTAATATTTCATATTTATAATCATAGTCATTAGTTAAGATACATATTAGTCTTAATATATTATTACTATCCCAATTTACGATAATACTTAGTTAGGACATTTAATGAATAATATTAACTATTTTAAAGATAATTATTATAATTACTTATATTACACAAATATAGTATTAAATATAATTATTAAAATACCTTTATAAAGAAAACATAATATAATGTGTATTAATACAAACACCTCATGATTAACTTCTAGAGTATACACCAATAATATCCTATTTGCACTAAAGTCAATCACTTATGTATTTTAATATCAAGTGAATTAATATGACTATCGTGCTTTTACTATGATAGAGGCTTTATTAGCAAATTAACGATATTATTATCTGCTCATACTTTATATATCTTTGCATATCTTCAATTAATCATTTCACGGATAAAATGAAAGCACCTAAATATATGCTTGAATTATTGGTAAGATTTGATTTTTTACCATGTGCAGTGGCCTCATTGTTTACACAATAAAGATCTAGTAGGTTTGAAATGTTAGGAATAATGTCAGGTTAAGTAATGGACTTTTTGATTCAAACAACCTTACATTAAAGATAATAATAAACTTAGCTTTTATGATATAATTGACCATTATTTTATGCTTCAAACTCTTCTAATCTATAGCATTGTCATTTACGCAAAACATATAACCTAATTACGATACGAAAACATTTTTATCAAACTTGAAATTAGCATTAATATAACCTTTTCCTCCTCACCTTCGCTTATCAAGATTAAATCTTTAGTTTTTCTCAATTATTTAAAATCTTTAATATCATTCATTGCTAATGATATTAAAATAAAATTTTATTAAATTATAAGATTTGATAAATTAGAATATTTATGCTTTTATTATAAATTTTTTATTAATTATAATTTTAATAATTAATAATAAAATTAAAAATATAATAATTTTTTATTTTTGATCATATTATATTTTATTATTTAACATACATGCTTAACTACAAATTATATATATATATATATATATATATATATATATATATATATATATATATATATATATATATATATTCAATTATTAAAAAGCTATAAACAGAAAATAATAATATCATTTTTCATACAAATATGATTTCAATTTTACATCTTTAATTTTTAAAAGTATAATTGTAAATGACAATTATATTTTTTTCACTTCATTTTTATAATATTTGTTATATTAAACATAATTATGAAATTAAATATTCATAATTTCATTTCATTCCATTTCATTTTATTGTGCCAAATGTAACATTTTCATATTTACTAACAATAAAAGAATCCTTCAATTGTTGTACAACATTTAAGAAACTGCTGTTTCCTTATTCACCAGCATTAAATATGTTTTAAACAGTATTTACATATCTTCAATCGCTGTACAACCATCATCCAATCAATCAAATTGCATTTGTAATGGAAATTAAATTAGCAGGAATATAAGTTGATTGGGTCTCAACTATTGATAAAGCTGTTAAAATACTTCATTCGCCTAGCCGAAACTAGACATGAAGAATGAACCATCATGCCATTGACACAACAATTGATCAGACTTTAACACAGAAATAACTACCAAAGGGGTGCTAAAATCCTCTAGTTTGCAATTCCAAATTCCCGCATTCCGGTTGGAAGCTCCAGAAGATCCAGCTTCCAACAATTCTTAAATCAACCAACACAAGAATTGCTTGAGAGGAGTCCAATTCATACATTATGGTCTCATCCATGTAGTTCTTATTCACACGTTTTCAGGCCAGAACTCCCTAAAGAAAGCACGCTCAAATTCCTTCTCCTGCATCTTCTTTTCCAACTCCTGCATCTTTCTCATCTTCTTAGAAAGTGCCTTGGTTTTCTTTGGAGACAAAATTTCCTATAATTAATACAAATAAATGAACAGCAAAACACAAGGTAAATAAAAGATTTACAACTTCCGTACACCAATAAAAATGGACTAATTACATATGCTGCATCCAAATAGCTGAAAACAAATTCATAATGCCCAGTTTTAGCAATATGAAGTTCACCTAACTGGAGTTCTTCAGTGTTAAATATGGTTGTGCAATTGTGGCTGATTTCTTAAAAGCAAGATATTTTGTACTCTATCATGGAATTTTCTTCCTCTCCTTTCCTAATTTTTTGCCTTTTAGAATGGAATAGGTTAAATATACTTATTCTAGTTGCATTCCAGGTAGCTAAAGATGAACAATACACAGCTGAGGACACAAGGAACAGCCCAAAAGTTACTTAACTGCCAAGCAATAACAATTATAAAATACATAGTAGAATCTATTCTGCATCAAAGGAGATGATGAATGCTTGACACAGGTGTCAGTTAGCTTTTCATAAAATTTCCTACCTACGGACTGCATTTTTTCTTAAATTGACAGATACAGCTATGTTCCCCATCACCCACCTTTTTATTTTCTTCTCAGTTCCATTTACTTTTGTCATTAAAGGCCTCATCATTATTTACCTGCTTTATCTTCATAGATTTCAGACTTTCCTCGGACATTAATATGCACCAGGCAAAATATTATCTTTATTAGTGATAATAACTTTCCAAAAGGAACTACGACCATTTTATATGTTTGCTATTCTTCTTGATACTGTAACAACGGTTTCTTTAACATCTCCCTTGTTAGAATATATTAGAAAATTATCTTAGATTGAGAATTATGTGACATCGGCAATATCTTAAATTAACTATGATTGATACTAAATTTTAGATTATGTTATGGACTTGCTAATCTTACATCCAAAGTCTAAGGTATTAGAGTCTTTATGTCTCTTAGAAACTCTATATACATAGAGCATTAAGATTGAGTCTTATAAAACAACGCACTTTTTTAACGTTCTTACCTTTATTCTCCAACTTCTTTCCACTCTCTCTCTCTAAATCATAACCATATTTCTCAACATCCCTAAACTTATTCAACCAAACTAATTCATCATACATTCCACATCGAAGAATATATGAAGTAGGAAAATTAAGGTTATTTAACAGCTTCATTGTGGCAAGTTTATTATTAGCAAGTAATGTAATAGATTTATTTTATTTTTTGTTTCTTTAGGTTTCTTCTGTTCAGCTTTACTTTTAGGACCGTAATTAAATTTTTGAGGTGTTTGTCAACTCTTAAAACTGGTTAAAAATTAGATAAATATAAATTTTTTGAGATCATAGTAAATTTAATCCAATTTCAATTTACATTTATCTTGTCATCTAAAAAGGGATCTCTTAGTCTTTAACCTTGTGAAAAAGTATATAGGAAGGTCAAAAAGGACACAAGAGGAAATTATAAAAAGAGATTTCTTAGTAAATAATATACTTGAAAATTTGGTCTTAGATAGAACCCAATGGTTTCGTGTAATTCATGTAACTGACCTCACTTAATAAAATAAAACTTTGTTATTGTTGTCGTCATCATCGCTGTGGTCGTCTAATGTTTAGTTCAAAATTAGTTTTCAAAATTAAATTATAATGGGAAAGAAATGGGAGAGAAAGGGTAGAACTGTGACACCTCAGCTTGAGGGGACCTGTTTGAATGTAATATATAGAGATAAGGTTATGTCATTGTCTTATTTTTATGCACCCAAAGTCAATGTCATTGGAATTTGTTTCTTAGTAGCCCTATGTAAATAGAGCATTAGAGTTGTCTTCAGTCATTATATTATATTATAGATCATTCTATAATATATTAATGCTCTCTGCAGTCCCCAATTTCTCTCTAGTTTTTCACTACTTCCCCAATTCAAATGCTAAATATTCTCAATACATATCATACACCTTCAATTCCCCAACCTTTTGGCCCTTAATTCACCCTTGAACCCTTAACTTTTAGAACCTAAAGCTATCCCCTAGCAACCCTGCATCAATATGATTTATTCTGAACATGTTTTTACTTGAAATAGATTAGATAAGTACCACCTTTTTTAAATTGAGAGTTACCAAAAAAAGGCGGTTTTAAACTGGCTGTACTCTACATGGTTAACTGATATCCAGAGTTTGGCAAACAACCCCATAAGAGCTGAAAGCGCCAAATAATTTTCAGGACAGAGGTTATCCAATAGATGATGTACTAATGCCTGTTTGAAATGCAAATCATAGTATTAGATCTGTTATAAAATGAATTTTATTTTTGTAACAGATCATACACTTCCTTGCATCCTTTCCCAAAGGACCAGCCATTGTTTTGCTGTATTTTAGTTCCAGATGTGTTTTGGCCATTTCTTTTTCCAATCAGCTTGAGGGCTACAACCTACAGGACTGCATTTAGTATGCTGTGTTTATTAGGATTTCTAGGAATAGACCCTTGGGAGCTTTAGATTCACATGCTTGACACTCAATTGCAATTCCATAACTTCCCTACATCGAACTAAGTTGCCCCTTGTACTGAGAGAAAGGAAAGAATCATAAGAAAAGAGAAATGGACAGGAAAACCTTGACAATGAAGCAAAAACAATCCTTAAGAGAAAAATTACCTGCCCATTCTTCCCTTTACAGGAATGATCATCATGAGTTTTTACAGCCTTTTTCTTCACCTTATCTGCTCCCAAACCTCGCTTGTTATTCTTCACATAAGCTTCCACAGGTTCCAATCTACCCTGTTTACGTTAGAAGTTTTACAATTAAATCAACCATGAAAATTTCCAAATCCATTGTCATTCATCTTAAAAAGGCAGCAGCAATCCGTTAACCCAAAAAAAAAAAAAAAAAGAAAAAAATAAGAGAGGCAGCAGCAGTCCACAAGTGGCATGCGTAGCCCTGATTTGATCAATATAATTACATAAGCTTCTTCATTTTCCCCCAGCCTTCTTTGGTCGTGCATCAATTGCCATAAGCAAGTTCAATGAATATCAGGTTGGCAAATTAATTTAACAAAAGGAGGAGTATAGTGGGAGAGGGAATCATGTCAAGCAATCACTACAATCATTGTGGTGATAAGAGTACTCAAGTAGGATCTTAAAAGTGCTTTAAGATGAGGAAACAAGCATGATTTACTGTCATTAGTTACGGTAAGGTATCTCCTCACTTGTTATGCTTTCATATCTTCTTTAGATGTTCGATATAGTAATGTTAAAATTAAACAAAACCATCCAGTAACTAATCAACTTTCAGAAATCAAGTTAGCATATAAACCAAGTTTCCAGTGACAGCGCCAGGAAAGTGATTAATATTGAAGTTTCCAGTGACGGTGCCAGGGAAGTGATTAATATTGAAGTTTCCAGTGACGGTGCCAGGGAAGTGACTAATAGTGATATGCATATCAAGAGCTGGAAATTTCAATTTCAACATGAAAGGTGAAAACAAAGGTATTAATTGATGGGTTTAAAGGGTAAGATATCAATTATCTAGGTTTGACGAGTTCTAATATTAGGGCCCTGGCGATTTCAATTCTTCATGTGCAATGGTGGGCTTCCATATTTATTAGCACTCTGGTACTAAATTTTAGCACAAAAATGATACATTTCTACAGTGATCCACCCCCACTTCAATTTCGTTTAATATCCTTATCCAATCTTTCCTAAAAGAATGCTTCTTATTGTTCAATATTTCAGATAATGACATCTTACACTAAACTTCTCCAGCATGTTCTTATTAAATGGTACCCAGAACATTAAACTCTTTTGGTTTGAAAACTTATCATGTATAGCTCCTTATGCAAGACAATCTGCTTCCTTGAGAGACGATGATAAAAATCAATTCATTTCAACATCAGCAAAATGGTTTTCATTATTCCTTTTTCCATCTTCTGGCAAAGCAGTACAAATAGAATAAAATTAAGATAGAAAAAGAAAAGTTACCTGTTGGGAGATTCCTAAACCAGTCCCTTCTTTCCAACCATGCTTCTTCAAAAGCTGCAAAACACAATTGAATATTATATTATATTACAACATATGAACCAAATCATTACTAAAGAACGAGTTAAAAGTAATAAATCAAAGGAGAAACTGAAGCAGAGCAGCCACGTAGCTCAGGAGTAAAGAGACAAACCTGAAAGCCTATATTTGAAGAGTTTAAAGTTGTTGCCGAACCACTTCCACTTGACCCTAACTCATCTTCCATTGCTTTCTCCCCTTCTGATACATATCAAATAGGGAAGATTAGGGACGAATTCATATTAAAAAAACAATTAACTGTTCTGAATCCCCTTATTTCCTGTAAAAAGCCATTGTTAGATTCACATTATTTCCCTAACTCCATTATAATGTAATGATGAAAATAAAGAAACACAAGTAAATATAAAGCTCACCCTCAAAACAATCCCTAAATAAAAATAAGAATAATAACAGAAACCGATTGGAATGATTTACACGAACATGATATTATAAATTATAATTATAATTATAAATTCTTACTATGAAAGAACAAGAATCCCTCTCGATTCGGGCGATACAGCTGAAAATCTTCAAAGTATAAGAAATCCAGATGGATACCAATATTCCGAAGATTTGGAAGAAACGGTTGATTAAAGAATAATAAAGAGGCAGAGGGTAGGAGGGCGACGCTAGACAATAAGGCTTCTTTTATGTTGTTCATGAAATTTTATATACTCTCCGAAATACAATTCCTAAAAATTTAATTAATAAAAATATATCATTCTTATTATAATTTTTTAAAAAAATATTTTATCAAATTTTTATATGTATTATATTACTAAATTTAATTTATATTTGATATTTACAAAATTTTTTAAATTATTTTAAAAATATTCTTATTAAATTTTTATTATAAAATAAAACATAATAAATTATATTTTTATTTAAAATTACATAAATAATAATTTTTTAATATTTAATATTATATTTTAATAATTAATATATTATTTATTTAAAATAAATTAATATTATTATTTTATATAATTCAATTTAAAAAATTTTAATAAAAAATTAAATATAAAAATAATTTTATTTTTTATTTTAATATCAACATTTTCATTTTACAACAATTTGAAATACCTACTTTCCCTATAAAAATATTTTTAAAAAATTAAGTTAAAAATGTTTGATTTATCAATTTGTTTTCAATTTTTGTTTTATGTTCTGTTTTCAAACCAAATAATAACATATTATTTTTTTAACTTGATATTTTACGTAACTTAGTAATTGAACAACGGAAGGACTATTACAAGGAAAAGAAGAATGAAATCTTTTACAAGAATAAAATAAATATGAGAATAGAACTAGTAACTGTAAATACAAAAGGTTGTCACAATACTAGTTTGGATTATAAGTAACATCTTCTTTATTAATTCATAGGTACCATAATTAAGAGGTACCAAACTAACTCATTCTATAAATTTATAATTTCAGGCAAGGTTGTAGCATATTTGTATACAAATAAATAGAAGATATATATACAAAAATAAAGAATTTGAAGAACACTTTCTATTAGAATCTATGAGGAAATATATGATAAAATTAGTGAATAACTTTCTTAAGGATTTCAACCCTTCCAATTGAAGATGATTCTTATATACTTTCCCATTTTCTTGTCGGTCAAATTTAATTATATATAACATTTAATTATATGTAACATTTAATTGTAAATGTTAATAAAATTCAACATATTTTTCTTTCTAATTTCTTTTAGCAATCAAATTCATTTACGCCTATATTTACAACTTCTATCTTGATGTTACTTTTTGGAATCAAAATAGTAACATGTAAGTAATTGTTTAGTTTTTAGTTTAATATCTTAAAAATTAACTAAAAAAGTAACATGTCATGTTATGCTTCCAAAAATCTATATGTTACTATTACATGTAAAATATTAATATCTTACTATCATGCCTTGATGTTATTGTTAAATGCAAAATAGTAACATGTAAACTTGTTGTCTTTCTTAGGTTATCTAAATGCACATGTATTGTTTCATGTCACATTCTCCAATGAAATAGTACTTTCAAAGTTTATTAAGAAGCAGCTTCTGTTTGTTTAGTGTTTTGTATTTTTTTGTATCATGTTACTGTTTTAATCTTAAACAATAACACGAACTCCATATGTTATTTTTTGGTAATTTTGTTGTTATTGAGAATTAATTTATCTATTTATTTTAAATTTTTCTTTGATGTTCCTACTAATACTAACTAAACAGAAACATGTCAACTACTAATACTAACTAATAAACATTTACATTAATGTATTTGAATGATGTTACTATTTCTTTTTACAAAGCAAAAGAATTATAAAGAACATAATTGTGCCATAGAAAAATTACATTCAAGCTGGCTTCTTGTAACTTTTCTTATTGTGATGTCCTAATTTGTCACATCTTTCGCACATAATTTTCTTAACATACTCATCCTTTGACCTAATTCTTATCTTCTTAGATCTTCTTGCTTATCTTTTTAAAATCAGAGGTGAGATAGTTACTTTCTCTCCTACATCATCCTCTTGCCTTAGCATTGTAGAAACGAGGTGTATGACTTGTTCATAAATCTTCCTATATGTGCTCACATGGAAATAATTCTTAACAACCTTATTCATAGAAATCCCATATCTTCTGATAGTAGCAATTGCATGAACATAAAGAAAACCATCCAATTGCCATTGGTAACAAGTGCAATTGCACTAAGAAATATCAACATACACAGTACGATCTATTAACACTTTAAAGACAGTTTTTGATGACTTTTTAACAACCCAATGTCTGCACTTCCTTAAGTGTAAATCTAATTTTGATGCCTAGATAGGACAAATAACCTCATTCTAACCCAGTGATTCAGATCTCCATTTAGTAAACCACTCTATCAGCTTCAAATGAATGTTATTAACCATATTTGTGATCGACAAATTTCTAGCATCACGAATCTAAGAATTATAAGATTTAGTTATGTTTGATGTTATCTCACATAAAGATAATTACGACTGAAAGCGTTCGACCAACATTCAAGTGCAAGCCCTATGAGAAAATTCTAAGCAATTTAACCTCCTTCACATCTAAAAAATTCCAAGTTCTCGTTGAATGCACCTATTATTAGGGAATATGCATACATTGCAAATAAATGAACTTTGTGCTCCCTGAAAGAATTTGAAAATGTAGCACCATTGAACCTGTCCCTCAAATTCTATTTTAAATAATGCATATAAAAGAAATGAGATGCAGTTAGAAAAATCTTAGGCATTGCTTCAAGCAATCCTAAATTACAATAGAAAATAAAAGCCATTCATTAGCTTACATCGAATATTGTGGACAACTATGAAATAAACCAAAACTAATTTTCTTAATTTTCAAAATCAACCATGGCAAAAGTTAAAGGAAACAACTTTGAAATGAAATAGTCATAACAAACAAAAATATAAGCTATTAAAATAGAAACATATTCTGTAGTATAAGTTGTGTTATTATTTGGATGGAAACAGTAACATCAACTAAAAAAATAATAAATAGATAAATCAATTCTCATTAATAGTAAAACTTGCAAAAAACAATAACACTATTTCCATATTATTGTTTCATCTCCTAATAGTAATATCAATCTAACAACCAAATGAGTACATCTAATTATCAATCCAATTAACAAAAACTAAGAATAAATAACCAAATCAACTCTCATTAATAATAAAATTATTAGAAAACAACATTAATAATTTTATATTATTATTTGATCTCCAAATAGTAATATCAATAAAACTTAAAATAACATATCTAAATAAAGGGACATTCTAAATAAAAATATCAATAAAAGAAAGGGAAAAATATAAGGCCTTTCATGTTATTATTTCTAAGCTAAATAGTAATAAGGGATACCATTTTACTGTTTCGCCTCTAAACAATAATACCAATCAAATATACATAATAAATAGGTAATCAGAATCATTCTTAATTGAAAAATCATACACAATAAACTAAAAGAAAACCTCACCTTAATTTAAACCCATTAAAATGGGCTAACCTAATCCTATAAGGCTAATCTAATAAGTAAAAACTATACATTGAGTTAGTTTTAGGCTAAGTTGCTTTTTCATCAAGTTAGGTTCAGATCAGGTTGCTACAATACTAATTCTAGTTCTAGTCTCAAGTTGATATTTATTAGGCAAAATTTTATAATTTATTATATTTTATTATTATTATTATTATAATCATATTAGTTATTTATTTATTATTAATTTTACATTATTAATTAATTAAAATATATTATTATTTATTAAATATAATTATATATTATAATTATGATGTAAAATTTTATTATATATATTAGTGAGTCATATATATTATATATGAAAGGAAATATATATTATTAAATATATAGTTAATAAAATAAATATATATTATTAAAATATAGTAAATAGGTGAATTTATATTTAATAATATATACATTTAATAGAATAATTTAAATTTTATATTGATCAAGAATTTTATATTATATATTTATTCTAAATTATATATTTATTTTATTTAATAAAATAAATATATATTATTAAATATATATCAATCAAGTCTAAAATATTATATATAAAAATAAATATATTTAATAATTTACATATTATGAAATATATAAAAATAAATAATTATATAAATTATATATTAATAAAAATAATTATAATAATTTATATATAATAATAAAAATAAATAATAATATATTATATTGTATATATGTACAGAATATATTTAAAATTAATATTAAAATTATTTATTTAAAATTTTTAAATAATTTAATTTAATATTAAAGTACTAATTTAAATTTTAATATAATTATTTATTTTAATAAACTTATATAATATATATTAACAATATTAAGTATATAAATTTATTAATTTAATATTAAAAATTATTTAATATTGTTCATATAAATAATTTTAATATTATATATATTAAAGTATAATTTTAATATATCAAAATTATTATTTAAATATCTATATAAAAATTAAACATATAATAATAAATTAATTATTTATTACTTACTACTATTATCAGGTTAGCGGGTTAACCTATTAACTTAACAAGCTAATATTTATTAGTCCTAATCTTTTACTAAGTTAAGTTAATCAATCTCAATTTTTTATCAAGTCGGGCCACTGTTATCATTTTGCATACCAGTTTCAATCCTAGACTAGATAAAATTATACCAATTCTAAGTTAATCTGTTAAACTTAACTTATTTTGATATCTTTACCTTGATTATCATTCTTACTAGTAGCTGATAAGATGATCCTTTAAATCTTGACTTCAAAAAAGTTCTATTAATAAAGAAGAAAAGTATGCAAAACATGAATCCTTCAATACAAGCATGGAATACGACAAACATTCTTTTGAATCTCCTATTATTGTCACCACATCCACTACAATATAGCTACTAGGATTCATTTCATTTATAATAGATGCATACTAACTGATTTATTTAAAGGAGTAATCAAAATCACTAAATACCATACCCTTTGCCTTTTCCATTGCACACTATGCTTTGTAATAGAGAATTGTTAATTCATAATTATTTTGAAAATAATTTATAACTTCATTGACTGATGTGTACATCGTAATGCACCAAAATTAAAATAAATTGGTGTATTGAAAATATAATATTATATAGTGACATAACCAGGTCGTACTCCTATTGATTTTTTGATTTTTCCTTTTCCAAATTAATTCCTAACAATACCTAAACAATTATTAAGTTATTTATGTAGTGAAAACGTGAAAAACTAATGTAAATAGAATGTAATGTAACAAAACAAATATTATCATAGAAATAGAATGTAATATATGCTGAATGCTGTATATTTAATTGTGTAATAACAAAACACAGAATTGGGGGGTTGGTTGCATGAATTTAAAATAGAAGCAATAAACTAAATAATCTTAAAACAGAAGCAAAGCAAAATTAAAACAGAAAGAAATTCAATTGAATCAAATAGTTAGTTCAAGAAAATTGAGAGCCCTAAATTGAATTAATCATAAATCAATTAGAATTTGAATTTTTCTTATTCATTCTTTAACCTTAAATTACTTAGAATCCTTGTAATAATTCGTTAATTCTATGCTAAACAATCGCTTAGGATTTGATCAATTAAGATTAACTGAATTAAGCAATTACTATAATTCCTATGCTAGATCGAAATTGATTTATAAATAGAATTTAGTTGATTTGAGAAATCAAATTAGAAATCTCCAATTAATCCCTCAATCCTCTATCTTTATGTATTAAACTATGATTTATTAACTAAAATTTCACATCAAAGTAGCAAAGAAATTAGAAATCACAAGGGTGAATATCAATTATATTAAATTAATATCTAATGTAAGGAATCTTAAGACTTTCAGCACAAGTAAATAGAGAAAGAGAAAAATTAATTAAGAAAAGTCAACATTACAAATCATGATCTTATAATCCTTAAGAGGAGAGCCTTAACTCCTTGAATCAATCACGAATTTAGACTTCTATTGATGAAGAACAAAGAGAGCCAAGAAAAGAAGAAGGCTGTCTGCTAAGTTTTCTATGTGTAATCTGAATGTATTCCTCTCTTTAGCTTTCTTGCTTATTTATATAACCTAATTAGCCTAAAATCCTATTGGACTAGGACTAAATACCTCTTAGGATTAGAATCATAAGACTTTTCTAATTTCTAGAAGTCCAGATCTATTTTTTACAAATCAATTAAATCCAATAGTTGCATTCGAGAATTCCCAAAGGTCTGACTTCCAACCTATGTTTGACCATGAAATGAATGAAATTTGAATAAGTTATGAACATCAAAGTTGTAGGCCTGTGTCTTGTGAGAATTTAGGCTTTAGTTTTAGGTTAATCAGACCATTATAGCTTCAAATATGACCTAAATACAAAAATAGACTCAGTTAGGATAAAGATAGAGCTTCAGTTTCTTGGCCAAATAAAGGTTTGAAAAAGTTCGAATTAAGTTTTGACCAAAATATAAAAGTTGTAATTCTCTTCTTTAACTTTCCAACAATATAAAGTTTGCCTCAATTCGACATCTAGAGCCTAAAATATGACTGAAAAATAGAAACAGTATCAAAATCCAATATTTACCGAATAAATTCACAATATTATAAAATTGACCATAAATTATAAAACAAGGCTTAATAAGTAAAATTAAGCAAATGGAACACCTAAGAGATATAAAATAGGAGAAAATAAAATAGTAAATATTTTTTTCATCACTGACTGTCAAAGATAGGATCCTTTAACTAAATTAACGATCAATTTAGAAATTAATTTGGATCTCATTCTTTTTGAAGTTGAATTATTTAACATGAGACCATAAATGTGATGATTCATTAAGTTCTTAATATGGATAAAACTATTCATTTTGCATAATAAAGCGATCACAGCCTATTTATAACCTTTCTCATGTTTCTTTGAGTATATAGCTGCCACCTTCATTTTTGTATTCTTAACATAATCAAATGAAAAATCTCTCTTAATCGAATACTTGCATAATGCATTTCTAAACTCAATACCACTACCATAAAATCTCTGACCAACATGACTGATTACACTTGACCATAAATTGGACAATAAAACCTTCTTACTATTTGAAGAACACAAACTTGCAACTAAATCCTTATCACACTTAATTACATTTGAAATAGTAACTATTTCTCTAAAATAGCAACATCATCATAGAGTGAATGTGGTACAAAACTTAAACTAATATTGGCATTTAGATTCACAAATTTCAAATCCAAAATGTGAACTAAGTTAATTATATTTTCTAGTTTTAACTTATTCCTCAGCAAATAAATAGGATGATTGAGAAAAGAATATGATAGGAAAAAATTACCTACAAATAGATCCTAAAAATTTGTACACAATATCTAAACTAAATCATTATAATCTATACTAGTTTTAATTTTCAATACTATAATTTTACCCCTACACTTATATATAAGTAATAAACATTGTTCTATTAATAAAAAATCATAATTACCTAATAACAATGTAATAAAAAAAGAAGTGATTAAAAAATGCAATAAATCAAAAAACAGAGGGGATCAATTAACTGTAAATACCGAACAAGGATCAAGATCCAAAATAAATACACAAAACATTAAAATTGGATAGGAAACAACAAAAAATCTCACATAAAAAGGATAAAAATGAAAAATAATTAAAAAGAGTATTTTGAAAATATAATAGTAATAATTCATAAAACTAGTATCTTTTTAAAATAAAGATCAGTACTAATACATCTTTGAAAAGAAGCCTAAGGTGTAGTATCACAATGCAATTTACCATTAATTATAAATTTATGTTATAAGGAAAATTAGTCAATCTTCTCATTAATTACATAAAATTGATTTATGAGGGAAACTTACCACTATCTAAACTCTATCATTTGGTTTGTGGGACTAGGATAATTTGTTAACTCCAATCTACTGAATTTGTTGTGCATGATTAGTGAGAGTGCAATGTCTTAATTCCCTAATATAAATAATTTGATTTGTGGAATTAGGTGAATGAATTATATAATCTAATTTATATTATAAGGAAACTTAGACATTTTTCATTATTTATAGATTACATTTAATTTATGAATGAAATTTTCTACTTCTTAAATTCTATTATTTATGTGACTATAGGGACTAGTTAACTCCATTCTACTTAATTAGAATGTGTGATGTGATTAGTAAGAGTACAATGTCCTGATTTATTAATGTGAATAATTTGATTTGTGTAATTTGATGAATTAATTATATCATTCTGATTTGTGTTATGAAAAGAATTACTTGATCTTTATCTCATTAATAACATACCTTTGACTTGTGAGTGGAACTTGTTAATACCTAAAATATATCATTTAATTTGTGTGATTAAGATAATTGGTCAATTTAGTTGTGGGTGTGTGAGAAGTGAAATTACAGTGTCTTAATTCACTAATGTGCACAATTTAATTTGTGTAAAATGGTGACACTTAAACATTGAGATTATAAGAAATATTTCATCCTTAATTAAAAAAATGTACAACTTAGTTTGTGTGAATTAGTGATATTTAAATAATAAAATTAGAGCTTCAAAGTGTACTAAGGTTACTATTGGTTAATAAGTGCTCCTAATTCAACTAGTTAACTTTGATTTCATTGGTAGTACACATATGCATTTAACTACAGTTATACAACTTAATTCATATCACTATAAGTTTGAGGTCATTATTTTCAAGGCATGAAAAATTTTATGATATACAAATAAATAGTTACATTTGATTAGTGCAAGTACCTTAATTAATTAAAATATATGAATTGATTTATGTTACTAGGAGAATTGGTCAAGCAAGTTAGCAATGAATTCAATTAACTATAATTTAGAATGACTTTAGATGTGAACTTTCCTATTGAATTCATCCAAATCCATATGATGTACCTTAGTAGTTTTCTTCCACATAAGTTAAGTTTTGAAGGTTCAACTAACTTATTTACTATTGTATCACTCAATTGTTCAAATGAATTAGATTGTGTTGGCTTTTGTCTATTTCATTCGGTTAATATTTCACATGTACACCCTAAACTAAATGATCAAGTTAAGATTAGGAAGTTCAACCTAACTCACTCATTATTAAACACCTTTTTTTTATTATCTTCACATTCATTCTATTTCTATTCAAAATAGGTTCAAGTAATTTCAAGAAAGTATACTTGATCTTAGTTCCTTGCATGACTTCTATTGTGAGGGAAAAAAAGAAGACAAAAGTGATAAAAGTATAAATTTTTAACAATTTTGATGCTTTTTATTTTTTGTTTCAGTTTCATGATCAATTGGTAAGGTAATTAATCTAAATGATGATCAATTCTTAAAGGGAAGTGCAAAGCATTATATTGGAACATAACCTAAAAGTGAAAATAGAACTAATAAAAATACAAATGGCCAAAATTTATCATTTGGTTTGTGTAAGAGATGAATGATAGTCAACTTTAATATATTTAGTTGGTAAGTGAGAGTATAATATCTTGATTCATTAATGTGTACAATTTGATTTTTAGAATTAGGTGAATTAATTATATAATTTGATTTATGTTTCTAGAAGAATTAGTGAATGTTCCTTTCATTACTAGTGTTCATTTGATTTTGCAATTGGATTTCCTAAAACCAAAAATCTATCATTTGGTTTGTATAATAGAGAAACAATAGTTAACTCCAATTTACTTATTTGGTATTGTGTGACTAGTGAAAGTACAATGCTTTAATTTTCTAATGTGCACAATTTGATAGTGTTAGCAATGATGGTGTTAATGGTTATGAAAGTAGTAATGATATTGATAATGATAATAATATTAGTGATAGAAATGGTAATAATAGTGGTTGTGATATCAATTGTTATGATTATAGTTTTGGAGGTGATAATTATTGTTAGTTTGGTGGGGTTGGTTGTAATAATGATAGTGTTGATGTTTAAGTTTAATTAAATTTTGAAATTTTCTTTATTAATTGTAAGTTAGGTTTTGGAAACAACAAAAATTATATTGATATCTTGGTAGATTATTTTTTATTACCTATTTTAAAGGTTGCTGATAAAACAAGTAGCCATTGCTTTTTCATCTAGCCAAATGGATGGTGTCCATCTTGGGGTTTAACATTCAAAGTTACATTTTTATAAAATCTATGAAAAGTTTTTATAATTTTTAATTTTTTTAATTAAAATTTATAATTCTTATATAAAATGAAAGCTACTCTATTTTTACGCAACCCTATTCAATGAAGTTATAATTTTTTATGTAGCAACTCATAAAATTTATATACATTTATAATTTTTAAAGAATTTATAATTTTATGTTAAACATTCATAAAAAACCTATAATTTCTTAATATTCATGCAAGCATTAATTTTTTAATTTTTTATATTCATATATTGAATCTTATTAAATTTATCTCATTATTTTATATTTAGTAATAATTATTTTAATTCATATTTAATATTTAATTTTAAATCTCATTTTTAGTATATATAATATTATTTGAGTTTTTTTTTTTTTTGCATAAACGTTGTCTAATTAATGTGTGTGTGTGTGTGTGTGTGTGTGTGTGTGTGTGTGTGTGTGTGTGTGTGTGTGTGTGTGTAAGCGCATTTTGCCGTTTTGCGTCTATCTTCTGTTTTGTCTTCGTGAAGAATTTCTCCCCGGCCACTTGTGTGTTATGAATTATCGTTATGACCAAAAGAAATGCTGTTTTCTTCTAGTGTGATGTTGACAACTACACGACTCATTATAGGCAAGATAATACGCACAAATCAGAGTAAGTTTCTACCACATCTATGTAGAACGAAAACAAAAATACTTACTTATAATATTTATGTCCATTTTTTATTAAAATTACGATTATGATTGCGATAAAAGATTCGGCTATATTGCAAAAGACAAAAGTTATAGGAAAATCTGATATAAAATTACAAAAAATCAGAGTCGGAAAAAACAGTACAATTACAATATTATTATAATGCTCTAGTTAAACTATTAAATATATATATATATATATATATATATATATATATATATATATATATATATATATATATATATATATATATAAGAATTAGAAATTAAATCTTGAATATAAAAAAATATATTAATTTGCAAAAAATATCAAGTACCACTTCAATCAAGATAAAATCCTCTGGTTACAATTTAAAATAGTGATATATGGAGCAAAAGCTTGACCCAGCAGTAGGGAATGGACGTTTCCTTGGAATGTGATTCAACAAATATGAATGGCACAAAATTAAAAGATTTTTCTCTTGATGAGGTTAGCCTGCCACTATACGAACACTTACGCCTGCAATTCAAAGGGTATTATTGTATTTTTCAAGGCTTTTCTCAAATATCATCATTAAGCGCATTTTGAAGCTCGATTTTAAGATAACTTGGATTAATCTAACAACCTCCAACAAAGAGAATCTTTCACGTATTTTGTCATACATGTATGTTTCGTGGTAATTAAGATTCAACCTTCTATGCAATAGGCATTTTATAGTATGTAGAATGGGATGTGCCACTTAAATTAATTTTTTATAATGATAAAAATAATAATTTATTTAATATGTATATATATAACATTTTAGATTTAAATATTTGACTTAATGAGAAATATATTTTTTAAAATAATATTGAATACTATTAACACTTAAATCAATCTTTTATATTTCAGTTAAGCAACTTTTGAACCTATCGATATCTCATATTAATATCTTGGAGGCCTCGTGTATGCATATATCAACCTTGAGTTGTATGTAGGTGATATCTTAGGCAGGTAATATATAGGGTGTGGGATTGTCCATTCATACAAGTGGCACTATAAGTTGCGTATCTAAAGCGTGCATGCATAATAGGAATATCCACCAGCTAATACCTGTGCACGTGGGCTTTGCCATGAAAAGACTAATCGTCCCGAGTTTTCAGCTTTGGGCTGCATTTGCCATGAAATGAGTCGTCGAAATTGGATGAGACACGATTTATCAAGTGGTTCTTTGAATGTGGGCACTAAGCTGACTAGAGTTAGCCTCAGCCATGCCAAGCACAAATGGTCACATAATGGGACTTTGGCACTTCTTCCACCTCTGGAGAAATTATGCAAGAATAATCTTGTATTTATAATAATTCCCTCCATCTTGGCCATGAATTATAGCATAAAATAGATGAAATTAAATAACTCAAACATGTGATTAAAGATGATTAAATACTTGATACATGAGATTTTGTTCTTCATTCAATACCTTTAATTGTTTGAATAATCTCCTCTTTATCTGTAACTTCACCTTCAATGAATTCTAGAACTTGCAATAGAAGAATATTGTTATGAAATATCTGTAACTTCACCTTTAATGGGTTCTAGAACTTGCAATAGAAGAATATTGTTATGAAATGTAAACTGCCTCTATTGTAATCTCCCTTTACCATTCTTTCTCTAAGAAAAAAATTAAGTCTGAGTATTGATGAGACAACATAAATAGGATATGTTACTAGAGTCAAGGGATCTTATTGTATAAAGTGGATTAAGTTATGAATTTTATCCATCATAGGATCCATGCCTAACTAACTTATATTTGGGCTATAATATTATACAAGGTCCGATTCCAATTATCACTTTATTTAGAGTCTCTAACATTAACTACTATTTATTAAATTAATGTGAAACCCATATTAAAATTTCTAATAATCTTCAACTTAGATCCACATTAATTTATAAATAATAACTTCTTACAAAGAATTAATATTAAAATGGTATTATCTCATTTATATGTTTAATTGAGATCATAATCATCCAATAATACTAAATATTATATCTAAAGGGATATCAATATTAAACATATTGAATGTCTACACCTCGCCAACCAAATGATTAAATATAATGTGCATAATATAATTTATATTATCTTAATGTGACTGAATATAAATTCCCTATATAGTGATCCTAACATCCACTTAAGATGTCCTATAAGAATCAATATTTTTAATACATTAATGATAAAGGGTTTAAATGTCTTTGTTCACAATAATGAAACTAGATCTAAATGTCTCTACTCACATGCTATAACCAAAATATGCATAATATATGGCGAAAATATGAATATCTCATGATGAATATTTCACTTAAACATATCATAAGATATCAATGAGTTTATATCAACAAAACTTCCACTAACCTAAGATATCAGAAAAGCTTAGGAAAATTCACTTCATTCACATTATCATGCTTTATATTTACCCTTAAGCCTTATGATTAATAGATTTATTAGCATACAATTCAAGGAAATTAAGTAATATTCTTGCAGATTTTTTCTCTCACAAATAGGCACTACAATTTGAAGTCTTATATATAGGCAAATTTATCATTATTAAGAGAAAATATGTGATAGTAGTATTGTTGTGACATAAATTTGGTTAAGGTTGGACAACTCTTAATTTAATAGCTTGATAAGGAATTTGCAACACACAACATGCCCTGCCCTTGAATAGAAGTTACTGTAATTGACTACATAATAATTCTATGATATAGTGCCCTTTAATACATATCTAGTTACAATTTTATGATTACCTAGACTATTAATAGAATAAGTCTAAATAACTTACACATACAAAATCTTCCGATCTTTTATGAGTTAATATGTAAACAAATGTACCACCCAGATACAAATCTTTTGCATTCCAAAACCATTAACCTAAATCAATAACAAGCTGCATACAACTGATGCATATAAGATAACCTTTATCATTTAGAAAATACTTGAGCCTAATAAAGTTAATCCTCTCGAATTAATAAATATTAAAGCACACTAACATGTTAGACTCTTTTAGTATTAAAATAAGACAAGCCAAAGATCCTTAGAATCTGTGTATTATAAGCCCACCACACAAATAATTTTAGGTTTACAAGCTTACTATACATGCAAATTTGGGCTTACCATACTTATTCTTAGGCTACTTTTAACTAAGCTTGATTTGATTACTTTATCTTGATCAACATGTCTATACAATGATCAACTTAGAAGAACTTCATCGTCATGCAGATTAAAAAAAGTATCAAAATGCACGAATTTATCATATATTAATCTGTATTATTCTCTTAGTATTAAAAAAAATTACAATCTTACTAAAATGAGATATAACTGTGTAAACAAACATTTCTAATTCTTATTTTCAAAAACTACCTGCTTATCAAGTCACTGACCAAAAAGGCTACTCTTTTCTTCAACCAACACAACTCCTTCTAAAATGAGTTGCTTCAAATCATAAGTGAGTTTTAAAATGTTGAGAAAAAAGAGTTTTTGATGAATTATACCTTCCTTCTAAAGTAGTTATTAACTACTAACCAACTTAATTTTGAACTTACAAATACAATTGAACATCCCTTAAACATAAAATTATGTTCATTTTTTACTTTTATTTTTTACAAAATTTGATAATTTCTCATTATCTTAGGACATTTGTAAATAAATTAGTCAT
This sequence comes from Sindora glabra, assembly GCA_020226215.1. Classification (NCBI taxonomy): domain Eukaryota; kingdom Viridiplantae; phylum Streptophyta; class Magnoliopsida; order Fabales; family Fabaceae; genus Sindora; species Sindora glabra. The sequence goes on from CM035227.1 coordinate 15,875,967, forward strand.
ATTAAACCTTAGAGATAGTTTTAAGGTTAAACTTTGAAATTTAGATTTGGTAAAATTCTAAAACAACCATCTAAAAAAATGTACAAAAAAAATCTCAAAATTAAGTTTTATTTGCCAAAGCTTGACTACTAATCAAAACAAATATTCATGATTGAAATTTTATAAAATACAGTGTTTTTTTGGTATAATATAAAACATAAACAAAATCCATCTCTAATTATAAAACATTTCTTAAAAAGTCAACAAAACCTAGTGGAAAACATTTACTACACACCAAGTCAAAAAAATTTATATTTTCATTAAATTAAAATAAAATAATTAATAAAATTTATAATGTGCTTTCATAGCTCTCTAACCTCATTATTAACTATTCTCTTAATTAATGACCCTTTCTCACTTAATTTAATTTCATGAATTTTTATTTTCTGAAATAAATGGGTCAAATATATATTAATTTAGGAATACTTTGTTTGATGGTTTAGTCCAAAATGACCACAAATTGACTCAATTCAAATAAAATACCTTTTGTGTTCCAATTTTTTCCTATACTCGAATTTGAACTCACATTAGGTTCTACATTTAAATTCTATCAATCATAACTTCTCTCATCTAGTGCCTTAGAATTTTATTTCATAGGCATTAAATTTAGAAAATATTGAAATTATTTAATGATTGTCAAATCTTTAGTTATACTGAATCTTTCCTCACAAAATTACATTATACAATATCAGTCAATATCACATCATAAGAACTAATGCTAAAGAGTATTTAAGTTCTTACAGTATAATACAAAAGTTAAATATTATACTTTTAAAATCCAACACTAAAAAGTGTTTAAAATTTTAGGGATATAATATCTAACCCTTACTCACATTATAGCTAACTTACTATATTAATAATATAATATTGAAGGGTATTTAATATTATCAATATGACCTCTCCCTTGTACATTTTTATAAAAAAATTTTCCTTTCAATATTTTGTACAAAATTTCATGTAATTGGCCTTACAAAGGCAAGTACACAATTATACAAAATTTTTGTAGTATAACATGAGTATATAGTAATTCCATCCTAATTAATATAATAATCCCCCGCAATTATTATATCACATAAACATGCTTTAAAAAATTACTACAAAATTATAATATGTAGTTGATAATATAAGAATTACTTAGGAAAAATTTTAGCCAAAAATAACTTCAGATAATTATTCAAATAAATTGGGTAATAATTAGCATAAAAAATTTTTATTCCAAAGAAATTTAAAAAATTTCCTAAAAAATTATGCTATAAGAGTGGAGCATTCTAGTGTGTTTGGTGCCACCGTCAATCACCAATAGGAAACATGTGGCTCTCACACGCCTTTGGTGCGATTGGACATTGTGCGATTGGACATCATGCATGTGCAATGGGTCGCCCAACTTGTTTTGCGATTGGGAAGAAGACTCGGTCCTATTTTTATGCATTTTAGGCACCATTTTATAGGATTTTTATACTAAATCCTCCTTGAACATGTTTTCTAACTAACCAAATCAATTTTCTTCCAATATTGCATTAAAATCAAAATTTTGGATTTTTCAAATCTTTGGAAAATGGTTGTCCTTCACCATGATTTATGACTATTTTACATGGTTTTCATGCTTCAAATAGATTTTCATGTTTCGAAAAACAATGTGTTGAACTAATCCAATCAAAGCTTTATCTAAAAAGGAGTTAAGTTTCAATTTCAAAATTTCAAAATAATGTATTGTGACTATGATATGTTTTGTGATTTCCAGCCTTATTCACACCATGATTTCACATATTTTCACACTAAATTTGGTTAAAATGTTCCAGAGGTTATTACTTAACCAGCAACCATTGTAATCCATGTCCCCTACCTTAATTAAATCCATGGTGTTTTATGGTGTATCAATAATTTTTTTAAATCCAAAACACCAATAACTTCAAAAAAATGGGAAACACATCCACTAAGTGGCTTTTTTCCAAACAACTAGCCAAAATAATTTCACAAAATGAAAACATTTTGCAATTTAACACTACATATAACAGGCATTTGAATTTACAGGTAAACTAGCAAACAAACATGTTGCATAAAAAAAGGAACATTCATGTTCTTTATGTAAAAAAGAAATCTAAGTCTAAAAGACAATAAGCTACACGAATGTTCATGAGTTTAAAATTTTATGGATCCACTTGAAGCTTCTTTGTAGATAGAAAGATAGAAGGCTAAAAACGATAATGCTTTTCATGCGACACATATCTTCAGAAGAAAACTGGGAGTTATGATACATATAGCATTGGTCATCAAAGTTTCATGCTAGCATACCATATACATGCAATATAAGCTCTAATAGAAAATTGGTAGAGGAAGAGAAAGATGAACATTCAACTCATAGAATCACATCAAAATTATTTTAAAACACTTAGCCACAATTTAAAACCTCAACTTAATTTTGATAATAATTGTAAGAATAATTTTGTATTTATAATAATTTCCTAGATCTTGGTTATAAACTATAACATGAAACAGATGAAATCAAATAACTTAAACATGTAATTAAAGAGAATTTGGATAGTTAAATACTTGATACACGAGATTTTGTTCTTTATTCAATACCTTTAATTCTTTGAATGATCTCTTTTTTATCTACTACTTCACCTTTAATGAATTCCAAAACTTGTAACAAAAAAACATTATTATGAAGTGTAAACTACCTCTATTGTAACTTTCTTTTGCCACACACACACTCTCTCTCTCTATGGAGAAAATTATGTATAAGTACTGATAGGACAACATAAACAGAATAAGGTACTAAAGGCAAGGGATATCATTAAATAAATTAGTTTGAGTTATGTATCCTATCCATCAAAAAATTCATATCCAATTAACTAACATTTGAACTATAATATCATATAAAATCCGATTCCAATTATCATTTTATTTAGAACCCACGTAACAAAATTTAATATCAATTATTATTTATTAAATTAATGTAAGGCTCACATTAAAATTTCTAGCATATTATTCTTTGTTAAGTAAGTATATAAGTTGTGTAGTATGAAGTATTAAAATATTATCACTTCATTAATTAATTAATCAATAAAATAATTAATTTTTAATTAATATTCCTTAAATTGTTTGTCACTTTTTATTAGCTCGATCAGGACACATAATTTGTGTGTTCACATGATAGGTAAAAATTAATCTTAACTTTGAAAATTCAAAAAATTAAAAATTTAAATAAAATAAAATTAAAATTAACATTTATTATTTATTTTATTAAGTTATATAATTTTTTTATAAAATTTTAAATAAAAATGCTATTATTGTATATTGATCAGTTTTAATTTGTAATTTTTTATATATAATTTTTATGTGATTAGCTTATATAGTAAATATATAGAATTTTAATTAAACATTTAAAAATAAGTTATGAAATTATGTCTGAAAAATAACATGATAAATCAATATAATATAATATTATAATTCTTATTTAAAAAAATTAATAAAAATTATATAATTTAAAAAAATAATTGATTAAGAGAATGATTACATATATTAATTCTAAATTTTCTGTAGTCTGTGGGTCGATTCCTAAATTTTCAAATTTAGAAGAATAAAATCCAACAACCCTATAATTCTAGTAAAAATTAACCAGATTGACAACGAGATTAGCGTTAGTCGTGAGCCAGGCGTCCCCTATGATGCAGGTGAGGGTGCACATACCATATAATGAGCAACTAGGAATCTTGTTTGTCAGCTTTTGAAGATTTTTGCAGCATGTATATCTCTCTATCTTTATTTCTCAAAGATTCTGATGCCATCTTCTCAGTAATATCGAGCAAAGCAAAACGATCAACTTGAAATCACCAAGGCCTTATATATGTGGTGGGTGTTGGTAGGTCGGACGTCCCCAGTTTGGGGACCCTCGCTTCTACCACAAGAAGCGCTTTGATGGAAAAATGGAGACCTAATCTTGTCGCTCCCATGAACGTGGATTCCAAAAGTGGCAAACCCTTATAAACACTGAAATATATGCAAACAGTGGTCCTGCGCTGCATCCCTGGGATATTCTCAAAGATAAAGAGAGCATTATTAATCATTGAATTCTGACTTTATGCGAGTTGATGCTTTCTATGGGCTTCACAGCTTCTTTCAGCCTGCCAGTCTTAAACATTTTTAGTTTACTTCCTTTTTTTTTATCTTTAATATATATAGATGGGGTTAAAATTCTCAGGGAAGAGCCATTTCTACTCCGTAAATATCTGTTGCCAAGCTAATAGGTGTAATTCATTGACGATGGATTTAATAGTATATATGCCGGAGGTTTTAAATCTAAACTTTCTTGATAACGATAGAGGTTTAATTCATTGCCAAGCTAATAGGTGTAATTATCTTGTACTGCCAGTACAAGATAATTACGGGACTTATCTTAAAAAAAAGAGAGAAAAAAATCAGATAGCTTATCTCACAAAACAAAAAATCAGATAAAACCCAAAAAAAAAAATGGAAAACAAATATATAGTAACTGCCTTAACAGATATGGCTGTTCAAACTTTGAATCATATCTTCAACAAAATTATCTTTCAGATTACTATTAAAAGTGGTGTGGATAAGTTAAAAGTTAGAAGTTAAAAGCCAGTGTGTTCTTTCTTCATGAATGTAATTCTGATTACCTGGCCTGTTGAAACCAAAAATGGAGTTCAATTGCCGTCAAATGCATTTGATTGAAAGCCATATGACATTCAAATCATGCTAAATCTGGAGTTTCCGTGATTGGAAGGGTTTTACATTTGTGGCCTTCTATGCAAATGTATGATTTGCTTTATAAGGGGTATGGTGTTGATGACAAACTGATGAAAAGAATTATTAGATAGGTGTAGATAATTGTTCATGGCATTGTAGGAATGTAGTAGAGTTTATAATAGTTTGCGGCTTTTCTTTTCCAGTGTGATTGTACACTTCTATCTTGTTACAGATTGATGCTTTTTATTTGCATTTTGTTTTTGAAATTGAAAGAATACGTTGAAGCTGATATTATCAAAGAGAACACCATGAAATCACAGAAATAAAAAAATTCCAACGGAGATGAATGTGGAAAGGACAGCGCCAAGAAATTAAAGAAATCAAAGGATTCTGATGAAGATGAATGCGGGAAAAAAATTCCAAGAAATCACAGAAATCAAAACATTTTGATGAAGATGAAGATAAGGATGATCTGGTGAGCTGGAATTTACACTCTACAGACCCCTACTTTCCTTAGCCAATAGTATATATTTTTTAAACTTGTTTTGTTTTCTTACAGAGTGATTCTGATTCCAGTGAACATAGTGAAGATGATGAATTAAACGATGACTCTGCTCCTAGGTTGCGTTCATCTGCAGCTGATAGTTATAGGTGGCTAATTGCTATTCATGCTGGAAAACCCAAGGGCAGTCTGAAGGAAGCATTGAAAGTTAAAGTGGATAAAGTTAGACGCCTTAGTTTAAGTGAGCAAGCCCTTGAAAAGGCTGCTGAGTCACATGGATCTGATCTTGTGAGGTACGATTAGGCTTCTGTGCAAGTTTGATACACTAGTCTACAGTTAGTGTACAAATGATGTTCTACTTCTTTCCTCCCAGCCCTTTAACACTCTGATTGTATTGCTTTCATCTTTGTTGAATAGATTCACACACAAGAATTTCTTGGGAGTCTACCCAAAGGGTACGTGGTTTAACTTCTCCAACTACAAGCCAATGATTGGGTGGATGCACAGTGCTCAAGTGGTTGCATTCAATATGCAGGTACCAGTCTGATGTGTGTTTCTTTTCTTTTTGACAGACTGCAACATATGTGATGCTGGTGTAAGGGGTACTGTAGTCTGTAAATTTTTAGACAAAACATATGTGATGCTGCTGGTGCATTAAGGGATACTGTAGTCTGTAAATCTTTAAACAAAGTTCTATATCTAGCTCGTGTGCGCGCTGAAACTTTGTCTTCATTTTTCTGCAGAAGCATGAAAAATATAGAATTTGTCTCTTCTAAATTTTTTAATATTTGAATATGGACCGGCTGGCCCTCTGCAGTTCTCTTCATTCTCAGATTGTTGTAACTGCAACCGTGCAACACTATTATGGTGTCTATAAATTCTTTCTTTAATGCTGCATTTAATATGGCATTTGAAGACATTTGATGCATGCGAGACCCCGAATAAAGGAAATATAGTGGTGTCTTGCACACACACATACTATGACATGAGAGCACTTAACAAATCAATCGAAAAGATAACGTTGAAATTTCATTTGGAAGTTTGTTCATAAATTTTGCAAAATGTTGATTTTTTGTACAAATGAAAATAATAGAATTTATGATGTAAGTGAGCTGTGCATTGCATGCGATGATTTTATGGCAATAGCATGATAGAATACTGAGATTCTGCTGTAGTCTCTAAAACATCCACATTGTCAGAATAAATTTCTCAATTTCAGTAGGAATCACATCTGGTTTGCATTCTCCTATATTTGTTTCTTCTCCCCTAGGCACTGATGTTTTGCAGTAATCTCTTCTGAAGTTTGACAGAATGATTTTTCTTTTCCCCTGTAATTCATTTCTTTTACTGTGTTATAGGGAGAACCAGTGCTCAATAATTTGAATATAGAGTACCCTTACAGTGTAAGCTTCGAGAGCTTGGCTTACTTCATGTTAGCTCCAACATTGTGTTAGGAGGTATTGGTATTTCTAAATTCTAGGTGATTATCTACTGTTTCTGTATACATAATAGGAAATGAGGATTCAGGAATTCTGATGAAATATACTAGGAAAGGGGTAATTTACGACAATAATATTGCGCAATGGTTTTGCATAACTTCTCAAAAAATGATATGAGATTTTAGGTTATTCGAGTCTTTGATGGATGTTGATCTCCACTGCTATTGATTCTCAATTCTTGATAATGTTGGGTGTGCCACTAACACTATCACATTAAATGGACAATTTGTTGTCACGCCTTACATAATTAGATTACTATGCATATATCTGTTACACATCTTGTTTATTTATTTAGAAAGGGCATCTTTTTTTGTTAGGGAACTCAATAAGGGCATTTTATGTTGTGAATGAAAGCATAATTTGTCGTGTGATATAAGACAAGCACAATTGATACCTTTCATCTAGCGACAATGAGGGCTAAAATTGCAATCTGGAGAATCAGGTTCAAGAATGCCTTTGAAATTATTAATTGCAAAATGCAAACAACAGAACATTGAGGAGTCATTTGGCTTGCAGGAAAAACACAGGAAATAGACAATTATAGAGTTGTTTGGTTGTACAACTTTTAGGAAATAGAACTTGAGGGGAAATAGAACTTCTCATAAAACATAGGAAATCACTTACCCAGCCCCCTGAGTAAGTTCTATTTCTTGTGTTTTTAACTAATTCATAGACAAAAGTGTCTTTGCAAAAATTAGTTAATACCAATTCTGCCCTCACATTTGATTATCAGGTTTACTTCGTGAATTTCATTGTTCGTTGTTTCACTGTCTCTCACCTCCTCTCAACCCTAGCAGCAGTTTCCGGCAACGACACTATTGATTTCTGGTTAGCCAACACGACCTTTCTCATGATTTCTTTTCCCGTTTCCTCCTTTTCTATTATGTAAGCTATAGCTCTGTGGTTATAAAATCTTCACCTTCCCTATTTTTTGAAGAAAAAAAATAATAGCATCGGAATACAAATAGTAAAAAAATCATGGTAGAGTTCAACAAATTAGGGACGTATGCTTAGGGTTTAGCAAATTAGGATGTTTATTTACCATATTTTTATTACTCTTCTAACTTATAACATTCTTGTATGTAATTTGTATATGTCATACAGTTATGACTCGCTTACCATTGAGTAAAAAGAAGAGAATTGGTACTACATATATTGTGATATACACACAGATGATGCTCATATTTTTGGAGGCTATTGCTGAATTTATGTATCTTCTGTCCATTTTGAACTTTAGAATGGCTAAGCCTATATCCTATATATTTGATAGTTATGCTGAAGAAAGGTGTTATGCTAAGCTTTTAAATCTTAGGTCAATGATTCAAGAAAGTGATGTAGCATGCTTGGACAACCTTAGGATGAATAGAGCTTATTTTTATAAGTTATGTGATATACTTAGAGATATTGGTAAGTTACAAGAAAATAAGAATACTAGTTTGGAGGAAATGGTTGCTTTATTTCTATTCACACTTTCTTATGACACAAAAAATCAAAGAACTCAATTGTATTTTAGAAGAAGTGGCGAGATAATATCTAGGCACTTCAATTGAGTACTCCATTCTATCTTGAGATGCCATGATATTCTACTAAAGAAACTTAAGCCAGTGACAGAAAATTATCAAGATGAGAGATGAAAATGATTTAAGGTAAGTTTAGAATTTTTAGGAAGATTAGATGAATTTGTAAATATTTATAAATATATACAATATATATTAACAAGTGATATATATATACACTGCAGAATTACTTAGGTGCTTTGGATGGAACTCATATTAAGGTTCGTGATGGAACTCATATATGCACGTGGGATTTGCAATTTATTTATATATTGCCTAGTTAGGAAGGGTTCGCACATGACAATAGAGTGCTTTGAGATGCACTTTCTAGGAAAAATACTTTGATAGTTCCACAAGGTAACAACATTAGTAACTTCACATTGTTCAAATTGAATTAAAGATCTTATTTGAAATAAAACTAATTAACACTTACCTTGATTAATTTTAAGAAATTGTTATTTGTGTGATACTGGATACATGAATTGTGAGGGGTTTTTAACACCATTTAAAGGCTAAAGATATCATCTAAGTGTGTGGAAGAGTGGTGCTTAACCAATATTTGTTGAGGAATATTTTAATATGAAGTATTCTCAAGCAAGAAATGCTATTGAGCGGTGTTTTGGATTATTAAAAATGAGATAAAAATGAGATGGGGTATTCTAAGATGTACAACTTGGTACCTTAGGAAAATCGTGGGTAGAATTATCTTGACATGTGCATTGATGCATAATTTTATTCAAACATACATGAGTGTAAACCCTATAGAGCCTTTGCTTGTGGATGGTGAGAAAGAAGAAAATGGTAAACTTAATATTAGGATTATGAAATCTAGTCAAGCATGGAGTACATTTAGAAAGGATCTTGCCAATGAGATGTACAATGCATGATTACATGACTTCACACCGTTGAATAGGATTTAACAAATTTTATGTAGCCAATTTCACTTTGTATTGCATTTATGGATTGATGTTCAAGATACATCCTATTCTTCTATTAGAGTGTTGCTTATGACTCTAAAGTTTTAAAGGAAGTTTGTAATAAGATCTTATGAATGACTTCGCGTCCCATTGAATATTATAAAATTATCATTCTAAACTGCTAGACTTCGTTAAACCAGGGTAGAATGCAACTCTTACTATTTCTTATGTTTCCTCTCTTTTTATCTTTCTTTTTTTACAAATGAGTCAATCAAAATCTCAAAGAAATGCTAACCAAGGCACTAACAATGGGAACCCTTCAAGAGGATGCAAGAGATGGGGAAGTGCTGAGGATCGTGCACTTATTAGTGCAATGATAGATCTTGTGGAACTCGGCGGTTAGAAAACTGACAATGGCCAGTTCAAGAATGGTGCTTATACCAAGTTGGAACAACTTATGGAACAAAAGCTTCCTAGGTGTGGTATGAAAGCTAAACCACACATTGAGTCCCGAATGAAGTACTTAAGGAATCAATATAATATTATTACATAGATGCTTGGTCCAATTGTAAGCGATTTTGGATGGAATGATGAAGAGAAGTTTGTTACATGCCCAAAACCAATTTGGGATGAATGGGTGAAAGTACAATTTTATATTATGCTTTTCCTCTTATGTATATATGCGTGTCTATGTATATTTCTATTGTGTGGTGACATCTTTCAATATTTTAGCTTCTCTTCACATTATGTTTTCCTTTATTTTATGTTAGAGTCATAAAAATGTTATTGGGTTAAGAAAAAAGCCATTTTCATTTTTTGATGATTTAGCCAAAATCTTTAGGAAGGATAGGGCTATTAGAGATGAGGCTGAAAATCCACAAGATGTATTAGATGGGATAGAAGATGAAGAAAGGGTTAGAGAAGAAGAAGAACAAGAAGAATATGTTTCTGCCTTTTTTTATAGAGGACATTAGTTCAATGCCCCTATATGGCCTAATGGGAACTTCTTCATCAACGACACTAACAAACCGTAGGTCAAAGAAGGCAAAGACAGAAACTTTGGAGGTTTGAAGGAATTTTCTTCTAGATTTGCAAAAATGAGTTATGTGATGGAAGATGCCAGTAAACACATAGGTCACTTAACTAATTGTTTCCAACATGAATCTGATTCTGTAGAGAGAAGGATGCAAGTGACCAGTGAGATTATGAAGGTTAATGGGTTAACTCCTACCCAAGTTATGAATGTGGCAAGAAAAATTGCCCTCAACCCTTTAGAAGTTGATTTCTTTTTCAGCATTTCAGAAGATTACAGAGCTTCTTATATGTATGGTTTATTACTTCCAGATTAGTGATGTTTTATGATATGTAGTAGTGATTTGTGCCTATGACAGTCACTGAAATCCTGTCAAGTTTTTGAACTCTTGCATGTGCTCCAATTTTTGTTACTATTATCTGACATTGGACCTTAAAGTGTATAGGTTCATGTTGCTTTCTGTTAATGTATTAAAGCTATTGTACTGGATTTATAGATTATGTTAATGTAATACTTATGCTCCAATTTTAACTTTTTAGAGGCTTAGGGGTTACCAGAGCGAAAAAAAAGCAAACAAGGGTCCTATTACTGTATTGGTTAGAAATAATAACATCAACGAAATAAGAAAAAATTTGCCAAGGAAGTATTGGCTGGAATCGTTACTTGACATGATTTTATTTGGGGACAAACCAATTGTTGCACAGTCACCTTAATGTTACTGTTTCGATCGGAAACAATAACACCAAGGTGGAAGCAATGGAACACAATGTAAATAGGCTATGAATGGTGAGAGTAGAGCTTGGTGTGTTCTTTAGGGGCTTGGGGGTGACCAGAATGAATAATAGCAAACAAGATTCATGTTACTGTAGTGATTAGAAATAGTAATATCAACGACATAAGGGGAAATTTGCTAAGGAAGTGTTAAATGAATGTGGGAACTAGTTCTTGTTAGCTAGTATCATTACTTGATATGATCATATTTGGGGACAAACCAATTGCTGCATAGTCACCTTGATATTACTATTTCGATCGAAAACAGTAACACCAAGGTGGAAGCAATGGAACATACTGTAAACGGGCTTTGAATGGTGAGAGTAGAGCTTGGTGTGTTCTTTAGGGGCTTGGGGGTGACTAAAGCGAAAAAATAGCAAACAGGGGTGCTGTTACTATATTGATTAGGAACAGTAACATCAATGAAATAAGGCAAAATTTACCAAAGTGTTGTCTTTTTAAATGAAAAACAGTAACATCAAGGTAAAAGTTCGTAATTTCATTAACATTTACAATTGAAGATTAATACTATAAACTGGTAATAAGAATATTCTATAATTTTATTAACATTTACAATTAAATGTTACAAACAGGGAAATTTTACACATACTTGAGTCTATAATTTTACATGTATTGAATGTTACATATATGCATAACAATCAAGGTAGGTTGGAGGGATTGAAATTCTCGAGGAATTTAGTTACTAATCTTGCTCTGTATTCCCTCATAGATTCCAGTGGAAAATGTTCTTCAAACTCTTTATCGTTGAATATATCCTTTAGTTGTTTGTAGACAAAAATCCTGCAGTCTTGCTTGAAAATTAGAGGAGTGGGTTAGTTTGGTACCTTGTAGTCATGGTACTTTGGGACTAAAAAAGGAATTGTTACATACGATGATTCTTTTTGTTATGGTAACCTTTCGCAAGATATGACTTTAAAAGGAGGGTCTGTAGTGGCTAGTCCTATCCCCATGTCCTTTTCATTCTTATGAAGGATTTTATTCATCTTTTTCTCGTAATAGTCTTTCTGTTGATAAATGAACAGATTAGGTAAAGTATCTAATGAAGAAAGGAATATGCTATTGTCTGGTTTGCAAATAGTAACACCAGAAACACCATGTCTTATACATTATTATTTAGAAATCAAGCATCATGAAGAAGACACATAGTAAGAAAAATGAATGGAATCAGTAAAAATAGTAACATTAGCAAAAAACATAAATAAACTCAAAATTGAAGTGTAGTTCACATCGAAACTGCGAATAAATATAGTGTTACTGTCTTGTATTGAAACAGTAACATCACTAAAAAATAGCATATCATGTAATGGCATCACACTTCTATTGTTTTAATGAATGGAAATAGTAACATCACTAAAAAGCAGTCGCTATACTTGTTTTTGTCGTAGGATTAATATCAATCACTACCATCAGGGCATCATGAAAGTATGGATCTGGTGCCCCCTTTCTTCTCGACCTCAATGAGTTGTAATGTATCTACTTGCACTCCATCTTATTGAGAACGAACAGCGTGTAGTGATTGGAGTTTTTATATTTATTAACACCCATTGAGTTTACTGGGAATAGGATAATTTCTGCAGTCATTGCTTCCTTTATAAATGCATCGAATTTGAATTGTTTGGCCTCCTGGTATAGTTTGACCTCGTTCACAATATAGGACTGTTAATAAAGTTTGAACACGGGACAATTCCAAAGAATATTTTGTATTTTATATTTGGTGATTAGATTTTAGATCTTACCCAGCAGAAACTATCAAATACAAATATCTTGTTCTTTCTGGTCTTGGAGTCCAAGCTCAAAATGTGGACATGGGCATCTATGATTTGAAATTGAATGATCAGTTCTTGTTAGTTGATTTCATTATGAAGCCAAACTCCAAACAGTAACATAAATACTCCCTAATTTTAACAGTACAATTATAATTATGTTACTATTTTGACTTCATACAGAAACACCGCATTTTTGGCCTGGATAGACCCATTTCTGGCCTGTTACTGTTTTGACTCAAAATAGTAACACAGTTGTAAAGAGGAACAAGACAGAGCAGTATTGTTGTAAGAGTTCAAAGCATACACATATTATTTGTTATTACCTTCTCTTGGATTACATCCACCAAGTCTTGAAAGGTTATGTACAAATCTTGTTGAAGGTATGACCAAACAAAAATCCTGCATGTGATAGTGAGGCATATGAATAAGTTAAGGCGGTAGTCAGTAGTGTTGAGTTATTGAAAAGAAATAAGAAGGTAGGACATGACTTACGATAAGTCTCCTTTCTGTTTTATTAGCACCATTTTATCCCTGACCTCTTGGCTAAGGTATTTTCTAGGTGGCACCTTTGTAGTGTTGGTTGCCTTTTGAGCTGGTTTCTTTTTTGGCAATGCTGCGGTTGTTGATTCATCTTAGATTATAAGAGGATCTTCTATGCTCTTCCCAATTTCAACCTTAGTAGTTGTTGCATTGTTGTCATGTTTCTCCTTGTTTTGTGCATTTTTTCAATGGCCCCGAATACGTGAAGTCATCATCACGTTTTGTTTTTCTTATTTTTTGTTTAATCTTTTTTATCATCGAATTCAGCTGTTCCCCAGTTTCATTTGGTGCTTTAGCTCCTGTGGTTTCTACTTGTTCTTGTTGAACCATTTGCACATGTATTTCTGCTAACTGCGCATTAAGCTGTTTATTTTGATTCTTCGATCTATCTATAACCACTGTGAGGTTTTTCGTCTCCTTTGAACTATTGGACACTTACTCTTGGAGTTGTGTTTTTGTCTATGAGGTTTGAAATTATTTCCTTATTTTGTTGTATTTGTTGCTTTGACATCTGAAATTTCTTTGTGAGAGACTTCACTTCATCCGTTAGTTTGTTTATTCTTATGTTTATACTGAATAGCTGGTCCCTTAGGTGTTGAACCTCATCTCTGTCCTGTTGAGGTTGCACTTTCTAGGAAAGTGCAATATTTGTAAATTGGTCCAGTTTTGTTATCCGTGATTGGATTATGTATTGGGCTAACACTGTCTCATTATCACTTCCCGAAGAAACCGACTTGAAGGGTGTGATTTGTAGTTTTGTTTAGTTATTGAATTCAATTAATTATAGATTTGTGTCAGGTGTGTAGAAGAGCTATATTTCTTCTCTGTTGGCTCAAGTTCTCTGTTAACGACCTGAAATATGAAATATAAGTCCATTTCCTTATTAGTATGCTCCGAGGAATATGTTTAACTGATGGTATGAAATAGTAACATAACGATAAAAGACTGGTGGCAACACAACAATAGTACGGGTAGAAGGTTAACAATGAAACACAAGAAATATATAGAATGAAGTATGATTGGGGGTTAAATTGGCAATTCAAGCATGATCCTCTATAAAAATCGATAACTTAACAACATGTTACTATTTTAACAATAAACAGTAACATGTTGCTTTGTTCTACTGACATGATTTATCTTACACTAAAACACCAACACTAATAGTAAAACACAATAAATAGACAAACTAATGCATAATTAATGATGAAAACATAAGCATCAGAAGATGTTACTATTTTATGCAGATACAGTAACATCAAACAAGATATTACTATTTTATATGAAAATAAACAGAAACATGTTCTTCTTGGTTTGACATGTTTTTGTTTCCAAAATAAATTTACCTTTACCAAAGGTTATTTGAAACTAGCCAATAAGTTGATTCTTCAGTTGGCATGCGAGGAGCTTCAGGTCCCATTTTAGGCATCTTGGCACTTTTTAAATATGATGCCCCTTAAGCACATCTGTTGTTTCACACTACCAATACTGTCACTATTAAATTGTACATGTTAAAAATATTATTTTCTAATGAAATATGCATTCAAGAATGTTAATGTTTGGTGTTTATACAGTAACTTGTGTAAAAAATTGAAAGTAAATAGACGGATCAAGAATGCAGACCGAAACATGCACCAAGAATTCAAGTTTCCAAGAAGAATCAAGTTTCAATTGGAAAATAAAAAAAATGCTTGATGTTATGAATGCTACAGTCTGCAGAAACAAATAGCAACACCATGTTGTTAAGCACGCATGCAGAAACATGAAATAAAAACTCAAAATAAATAGACAAATGAAATCACAGTAACAACCAAGCTATCAAAAAACATAGAGTAGCACTTTACAGCCAAATTAGTTACATGTTACTGTATCCGTGTAAAAACAGAAACATGAACTAAAACTGCCAAGCAACATACAAAAGAAGTGGCAAAATATTCAATGAAATGAATAGAGACAATATGAAAGGTAATGACATGTAGTAAAAATAAGTCTAACATCTTTAACTTATTGGTAATAGCATGACACAGCCGGTTACATTTGGGGTGTTGTCCCTTGTAATGGAAGTCATTAATTGATCGTGTATATGTTGGGACCACCCATATTGTGCTATGTCATCTACTTCATCTACGTATTTGATATAGGACCAGCCTAGTGTGTGAGCCCTGTTTGGTATAAATAGGGTGACCAAAAGCATTAGTGTTGTAAGACCGAAGACATCCTCAACATCAGTCTTTGATGTTCCTTGCACTCCTCTTTTCAGTGCACTAAATATTATAGGTTTTGTCATGTGTGCTTTCTTATGGAAACACCTTGAGTTGAAGTCTGATAGTGGCCTCTTACCAGATGCTGTCTTGATAGGCTGATCTCCATCTCTGATTCCAAAGATTAGCTTGACTAATGTTAGTGTTATCATCAGGTGTTCACCCCTAATTAGGAAGTGTTTATTTTTGTCTGAAAAGGTTGCAATTATGGTCTGAATTTCTAGATCGCTCTTTCGACACATATTGCGATCAAGGTCCTTTCGTATTATTGCATTTATTAAGATCCAGAATGGGTTTTGTTGCAGCACCATTAAGTGTCTGTCATTGAATTGAAGCTAATCAATTTGCCTTATACATGCCAGTAGATTGGACCTGTATTGCTGGAATTTCTGAGTTTTTTCTTCAAATTCATCTTGTTGTGTGGAACTTTTAATGTGTTTTTGTCCAAATAAAATGATAAATTAATCACTAAAAATAGAAAAATAGATCATAGATAGGAAGAAGGAAGTGTAATTAACAATGGAACTTCAAGCAAAGAGTGTGTTACTATTTCCTTAAGAAACAGTAACATGAGCCAGAAACGAGGTGTTACTGTTCTATGTTGCTCTATTGTGGTAACATAGTTGTGTTTGTTCGGAAACAGAAGTACCAGTCTAAGAAACACAAGAAATAGGCAAAATAAAATATGACTAAACATTAGGCTTTGACGAAAACAATATAAACAACTAATAATGAAATGCGAGTGGGGATGCTTTCATGCCCTTGTGTTCAAGTAAATTTGACAAATAGAAATAGACAAAAAAAATCATGATTAAAGACAAAACTTTGACAGAATGGGGTGTTACTCTTAACAAACACTAACATCAAACGAGACGTTACTTGTAATCGAAGATACAATAACACCCAACAATAAGTGGTAATAAATTTACAAATTAACCATTATTAACACCAAAACCGAAGGAAAAGCACGTTACTTTTTAACATCTAATGAATAAGGTGTATCTGTTATTTTTATATGAACAGAATGCCAAAAAGGCAAAACAATATGTACGGTGTCATTTTTTTGTTTCTCAACCAAGTGCTTATTATATAAGGTTAGAAACAGTACTATGCAACCAAAATATTTGACTTTACTTAATCGTTCTAACTTTTAGGGTTTCGATTGAACTTACACATACACATAGATCCGAGGAAATAATAACATTTTTTGAAAATTTAAATGCAGTGTAATGCCTATAGTAACATCAATATTTAAGAGAATGTGATTTTACTTGTTGATGACCCATTCTTCTCGTTTGTTCAAAGTTATTATTTGAACTTGTTTCAAGATTCCGATGTAGAGAAATGCTGATTTCTGGTTATTCAGTGTCGTTTGAGTTTGTCTGGTGGTATTTTTCAATAATTCGTACGATGTCTTTCGGCGTTTTGAGTTCACTAGTACTGTACTATGATGAAATGCGTGGTGTTATTTCTGTTTCGTGCGTTTTGTTCTTCCCACAAATGTGCTTCGAGTGCATTGTTTCATCTTCTGGGCATTATGTCTTGTCGTATTGATTTCATTTCTTTTCATATTCCCGGTTCGCGCAACGGCTATGTCGTATTGTGTTCTGGGCCTTATCGTTTCAATTAATATCTATTAATATTAATTACATTATTATTGAGGGCATTGTAGTCATTTTATTGTTATTTCCTAGGAAATTCATAGTTGAACCAAACAAAACATAAGAAATAATTTCTTGAGAGATGTGACTTCCTGCACAGTCAACCAAACAACATTTGGTGATTTCCCATGGAGTTCGTACAAAAAATTACTTCCTAGAAAATTTAATTTTCCATGGGAACTTATTTTCCATGTGAACCAAACGACTCCTGAGTTTCTTATTCATCAGCCAATAGGTCTATACTTGATAGATTTTCTGCTTCACAGGACCTCATAAAAACTAAAAGTAGTCAAATTCAACATTGGACACATGTCAATGTAGTGAAGGGTTTGCTCAGGATTAAGTATGAAACTCGGGGAAATTTTCAGCGATTCAATATCAATATTGATTGCCAAAACTTAAATTTTCTAACTTCTGGCTTTGTAAGATTTAAACTACAGAGTACAAAAGCAAGGAATTCCATACTCAGATAAAACTCAACATCACAGCCTATTGACTCCATTTTTGTAACAGTGAGGTGTTGCTCTATCAGAAACCCATTGAGAAGGCATTCTCCCTCAAAATTATTCAAGCATCTGCTTCCCTATTTGCTTTCATGTTCATTTATCGTTAAACACTTAAAATGGGTACTTAAACAAACTCGGTGAATGCATGAAAGTTCAATAGCTAAGTATATCCTATCCTCCTTTCCTACAAAATATCCTGAAAAGAGAGAAAATGACCCCATAATACATGTGGCTAAAGGCATGCCTACATTCCTAAAATTTAATTTGGCACCACAACAATAAAACAGGTGGCATAAGAGTTTGCTATTGTCACAGTCATCCAGACTACCAGCAGAAAATTGAAAAACCCATCAATTTCACTCCTTACACAATGAGATTATTTGATGCATATGTCTGTTACATTGCATTTGTTATATGGTTCGGCATAGTTTTGGTTTAGTCCTTGCTCGTTTGCTGCATCACCTATTTGAGATTGAATTCTTTGGTTTGAATAATGGAGCTGGGATAAATTTTTTTAGTCGTCAATTGTTGTAATAGTCAGATTTGAGGAGATAGATTTAGGCCCTTGTGGCATAAATTTGATATTTAATATTTTTTTAGTCTCTTCCTACAGAGTGCAGAATCGCATAGTTATGAAATTTAATATTTATCATTCTTAACTTGAATACTTGATAAATATGTGTCTAATTAAAATAGTTCATAACTAAGAATTAGTTAATAACTAAGAATTAGTTAAATTACAATCATTGGTATTGGTATGGTTTATGTGTAAACTTGTGGCGGTTGTGTCTATGCGTGAAAACTGACTGTGCCTCATTATCTGCAGCATGGCATCTATACAATGCCATAGTGGAAAATGGCATGATCTCCGCTGCTGTTCCTTTTTCCCCTTCCAATTCATGATGCATATTATGGGTTGAAGGCTGCAAAATAAGGTAATTGGCCTTAACTTAAAGATGCAGCTGGTGGTGATCTGTCTACAGTCCACTAATATGAAATAAATTAAGCTAGTACAGAGTCTCTTGAATTATTTTTTCAGTTCCCACAGCGTTGGCTTGGATACAATTCTTTCTAATCTACCGAACGAGTGAGTAATTCAGCTTGCTTTACCTTCCTTTTTTTGTGTAGAGACTTCCTTCAAAATATGCTTCCTTCAAACCTGATAGAGTTTGAACCAGCTTAGACCCGGATGGATTGATTAATAAAAAGAAGTCTGATAATAAGAAAATACATGAAGCAAGAGTAAACGTGGACAAGAATCTTTTGAGCTAAGACCAGGTAAAATGTGTAGAAGAATCTACGATTGCAAATGAGATACAGTTTATCATAATGCTAAAGGTAATCATAACCGCATCAATGATTAAACCAGCCAGGACGGGGGATATGGATGAAAGAATAAGCTGGTGGATGTGGTTGCCGATCTCTCTGGAAACTGATTTGAAAAAAGGGCTGCTGAGGACTTCTTGTTAGGTCATTGGAGATAAGATGCTGAGAAAGAAAGTACCCCCACGTGGAGGGTGCTGATATAAGCAACTGTGCCGAAGAAGTGGATCCTGATGATTAATGCCCCAGCAGTGAAAATGAGCAAGGAAATAGGGAGGTTGGTTTTAATGGTACCTCGGGCAGATGAGGAAAGGATATGGTAGGAGTGGTGAGTGGTGAAGATGCGGATGCTTATCGGGACTAGAATGGTATTGAAGAGGCCAAAGAGGAGGATATAGAGGCGAATGTTAAGTGTGAGGGTTCAGGTGGTATTATGGCAAATAGAGTTGTAAATGATGGCTCAGACTCAGCTGTCTCTGAAGATTCTTTTGATTAGAACATCATCATCGTTATTATTTATAAAATGAAGGAATTGCATGTGAAGGCTGCATTACATTACATTCTTGATAATATTGTAGCTTTATTTGCGGCCTGAGCTCCAAGTCATGTGATGACTTGAAGAGTTTGTGATATATATTTTTAATGGACTCAGAGCTTGTAAGCATATTGAAGGAGAGGGTCTTTACAGCCAGTCCTGAGTTTTTTTCCTGTAAAAGATATTCATTTATTAGTCAAATTTTATATATTCACTCCCTTTTCCAAGTCATGTGATAGGGTTGTAAATGCCCTTTCTTTTTATGAACTTACTTTTGATTTGAAAATTAATCCATAGTGAAAATGGGTATGTGAAACTTCTAAACCAGTACTCTTAGCAAAGAGTGAAGATTTTCGTATGGAAACTAATTGGTTGAGATCTTAATTTTACATAAAAGAATTCCATTGTAGTGGGTAGAAATATTTTACACAATTTCTATTCATAAAATCATGACACACTATTTTTTTTTCTGCACTGCAACATTATATTATACGTATCATATGTTGATATAAATATAAGTTACTTCAAGTATAGTACTAGGTAATATAATAATTCATAAAACATTTAGTATCAGTCATAAGAAAATTCACTTATAATTATTTTGGTGCAATCCTCGTCGATAATTCTAAAAATCACATATATTATTGTTTGTGTATTATCAAAATATATGTCACATGTGTAAATTTAAGTAATTTCAAGTAGGGGAGTATATTTTACAATATATTCAAGTATATTTGATTATCTATTACGGCCAAAATGCATTTTTGGCCTTAATATATATAGTTTTTCTATAGAAAGCTTCACCATAATTGATTCAATATGTCTGCAAAATAAATTCTAATATTTAAATATCATTTTAAAATCAATGTGATAATTTTTTAAAAGATAAATAAATAATGAAAATATAATATAATACATGTGATTAATAATCAATATTCCACCGATTTGATTTAATTTTTCATTTAAGGGCCAACATCAAATTTCAAAGGGGTTGTGTAAGATAGTTCTGCACCTCACTATTGTTCGACCAGTACAACCATAAGCACTTAACCATAATCTTATTAGTAGTTGACATGTCATTAGTGAAAGTAAAAGTTCTTCGAATATTATGACCTACAATTTTACTGTGTATTAGGTGAATTGGTCAATATTAATTTGATTAACAATGTTCACAAGATAAGTAAAAGTAAAGTTTTTAATAAAATGAAATCTACTATTTGATGAGCACAAATAAATGAGATGATCAATTTGTTTTAGCAGTGAACATGTGATTAATGAGTGTAAAATTTTTATATTAGTAAAATACAATTTGATTTATGTGATTACGTAAATTGATATTTTCAATCTTATTAATATTAGTGTAAATTTATTAAGAGTATTGAGAAAATAGGTTCCTAGTAAATTATTGCCTATTATTATAATAACTATAGTAGTAGAATTAGTCAATCTTTATTTGATTTGCATGATTGGGACAACTAGTCAACTCCGATCTACTTAATTAATGGTGTGTGATTAATAGGAGTGTAAAGTAGTGTGGACAATTTGATTTGTATAATTATAATGAGAATTAGTTAATTTTCTTCTTATCAATTACATACATTTGATTTATGAGTGAAACTTATCACTATCTAAAATCTATCATTTGGTTTGTATGACTAGAATAACTAGTTAACTCCAATCTACTTAATTGGTTGTGTGTGATTAGTGAGAGTGCAATATCTTAATTCCCTAATGTAAACAATTTGATTTGTTGAATTAAGTAAATGAATTATGCAATCTGATTTATATTACAAGGAGAATTAGACATTCTTCATTATTTATAAAGTACATTTAATTTGTGAGTGAAATTTGCTACTACTTAAATTCTATCACTTATGTGGCTATGATGGCTAGTCAACTCCATTCTACTTAATTAGAATGTGTGATTAGTGAGAGTACAATGTTCTGATTTATTGATGTGAATAATTTGATTTGTGTAATTTGATGAATTAATTAGATAATTTAATTTGTGTTATGAGAAGAATTAGTTAATTTTTATCTAATTAATAACATACATTTGACTTGTGAGTGAAACTTGTTAATACCTAAAATATATCATTTAATTTGTGTGATTAGGATAATTAGTCAGTTCCAATATACTTAGTTGTTGGTGTGTGATTAGTGAAATTGCAACATCTTGATTCACTAATGTGCACAATTTGATTTGTGTAAAATGGTGACACTTAAATATTGAGATTATAGGAAATATTTCATCCTTGACTATAAAAATGTACAACTTGATTTGTGTGAATCAATGATATTTACATAATGAGATTAGAGCTCCAAAGTGTACTAAGATTACTATTGGTTAATTGGTACTCCTAATTAAACTAGTTAACTTTGATTTCCTTGGTAGTACATATACACATTTAACTAGAGTTCACTATAAATTTGAGGTCATTATTTTCTAGGCCTGAAAAAGTTTATGATATATAAATAAATAGTTACACTTGATTAGTGCAAGTGCCTTAATTGATTAAAATATACGAATTGATTTATGTTACTAGAATTGATCAAACAAGTTAGTAATGAATTCAATTAACTATAGCATGAGTCAAGATGTGAAATTTCTTGCCTAATTCATCCAAACACATATGATGTGTCTTAGTAACTTTCTTCCACATAAGTTGAGTTCTAAAGATTCGACCTAACTCATTTACTATCGGTATAACTCAATTGTTCAAATGAGTTAGGTGTTGTTGGCTTTTATCTAGTTCGTCCAGTTAATATTCACATATACACCCTAAATTAAATGATAAAGTTAAGTTTTAGGAAGTTCAATCTAACTCATTCATTATTAAACACGTCTTTTTTTATTGTTTTTGCATTCATTTGGTTTCTATTCATAAAATAGCTTCAAGTAATTTCAAGAAAAGTTTACTTGATCTTAGATCCTTGCATGACTCCTATTGTGAAGGGGTAAAAAAGACAAAAGTAATAAAGTATAAATTTTTAATAATTTTGATGTTATTTATTTTTGGTTTTAGTTTCGTGATCAATTGGTTTGGGTTTCATCAATTGTTAAAGGAGAATGCAAAGCATTATATTAGAACATAACCTAAAAGTGTAAATAGAACAAACTAAAAATATAAATGACCAAAATTTATCATTTAGTTTGTATAATAGATGAGTGATAGTCAACTCTAATATACTTAGTTGGTAAGTGAGAGTATAATGTTTTGATTAACTAATCTTTATAGTTTTGATTTTTAGAATTAGGTGAATTAATTATAAAATTTGATTTATGTTTCTAGAAGAATTAGTGAATCTTCTTTTCATTACTAGTGTTCATTTAATTTTTTAATTGGATTTCTTAATACCAAAAATCTATCATTTGTTTGTATAAGAGAGAAACGGTAATTAACTCCATTTTACTTAATTGGTATTGTGTGACTAGCGAGAGTACTATGCATTAATTCTCTAAGGTGCACATTTGATAGTGTTAGCAATGATGGTATTAATGGTTGTAAAAATAGTAATGATATCAATAATGATAATAGTATTAGTAATAAAGATAGTAATAGTAGGGTTGTGATATCAATGGTTGTGATTATAATTTTGGAGGTGATAAGTATTGTTAGTTTGGTGGTATTGGTTGTAATAATGATAATGTTGATGTTAAGTTTAATTAAATTCTTAAATTTTCTTTATTAATTGTAAGTTAGGTTTTGGAAACAACAAAAAATTATATTAATATCTTGGTAAATTAATTTTTATTACCTATTTTAAGTTGCTGATAAAAACAAATAGCCATTGCTTTTTCATCCAGGCAAATGGATGGTGTCCATCTTGGGGTTTAACATTCAAAGTTATAGTTTTATAAAATCTATCAAAAGTTTTTATAATTTTTAATTTTTTTATTAAAAGTTATAATTCTTATATAAAATGAAAGCTATTCTATTTCCTGTGCAACCATATAGAATGAAGTTATAATTTTTTATGTAGCAACTCATAAAATTTATATATATTTATAATTTTTAAAGAAATTATAATTTTATGATAAACATTCATAAAAAACCTATAATTTTTAATATTCATGCAAGAATTGATGTTTTAAATTTTTTATGTTTATTGAATTAAATCTTATCATAAATTTATGTCATAATTTTATATTTAGTAATAATTCCTTTAATTTATATTTAATATTTAATTTAAATATCATTTTATATTTAATATTATTTGAGATTTTTTTTTGCATAAACGTTGTCTAATTTAAGTAATAAAAATATAGACATATATAAGCGCATTTTGCGTATATCTTCTGTGTGCTATGAATTATCGTTATGACCAAACGAAATGCTGTTTCCTTGTATGATGTTGACAACTACTTTACTCATCTAGTCAAGAAAATACACACAAATCAGAGTAAGTTTCTATCACATCTATATAGAACGAAAACGAAAGTGCTTCCTTATAATATTTTATCCATTTTTTTATTTAAATTACGATTACGATTGCGATAAAAAATTCAGTTATATTGCAAAAGACAAAAGTTATAGGAAAATCTGATATAAAATTACAAAAATCGGAGTTGAAAAAACAGCACAATTACAATGTTACTATAATGCTCTAGTTACAATTTAAAATGATGCAACGTAGAGCTGCAGCTTGACTCAAAAGCAGGGATTTGCCGTTTCCTTGAAATGTGATTCAACAAATATGAAAGGCACAAAATTAAATAAAAGATTTTTCTCTCGATGAGGTTAGCTGCCACTATGCGAACATTGCGGCTGCAATTCAAAGGCTATTATTGTATTTTTCAATGCTTTTCTCAAATATCATCATTAAGCGCATTTTGAAACTCGATTTTAAGATAACTTGGATTAATCTAACAACCTCCAACAAAAGGAATCTTCCACGTATTTTGTTATACATGTATGTTTTGTGTTAATTAAGATTCAACCTTCTAGGCATTTTATAGTAGGTAGAATGGGATGTGCCACTTATATTAATTTTTCTATAATGACAAGAATAATAATTGATTTAATATGTATATATAACATTTTGGATTTAAATATTAGATTTAACAGAAATAAAAATTTTAAAATAATATTAAATATACATTACTAAGGTATTGTTGCTTAAATCAATCTTTTTATATTTTAGTTAAGAACCTGTCGATATCTCATATTAATAATCCCCAAAGGTGAAGTATATAATTTGGAGGCCTTGT